>JAOXJP010031236.1:0-16819 GCA_025762735.1 Platanus orientalis | reverse complement strand
CTCCTAAGTGATTTCAAAGCTTTGGGGGGGCCATGGCCCCCTCCCGCCCCCATGTGGCTCCGCCACTACATGTGATTCATGTGATTTATAACCATCTGATTTGTGCCATATGTATTTATCTATTTTTGGAGCTTTTGAAGCTCTAATGGAATTCTTTTTGACCACTCAAATAAGTACCCAAAAAAAAAAAATGGTCGGGGGTCACAATTCATGCTAATTTTTGGTTGGGTTAATCTCTTGGGTGTGTCCCATCCAATGGTGGGTCCCACATCTTATATCATGAGGCATGTTACAAGTTGAAGGGGCCCCGGATCGTTCAGGCAGTAGACCAAAGAAAATGCTTTCCCTTTCTAATCTAGAACTAGTGATTTAAGCAATAGAAGAAGAGATTCAAACACAACTAAACTCAATGAAGGCTGATCCCAACTACATGGGGTTAGCTATTGATCCTATACCACCGTCTCACTTATCTATGAATATATCTTCAACTAAATTATAAGAACATATGTCTTCCTTCATTATTTCAATCCAAATCTATTACAGCATGTCACATGTCCTTCTAGCACTTTCAACTTGCACCATATCACTCCTCTTCATTAGTGCAACCATTTGTCTTCAGTAAACATAATAGAATCATCTTCATTACCCTATGGTATATGCTATTTGTTATTTTATCTTCTTGTTTCTGAGAAGGGCTTGGGTGCTACCTAAATCTACTCTCATATTGTTAACCAAGTGGAGTCAAGCTCTTGACGGAATTATGTGTCCTAACAAATCCCTTCACACAAAATATAGGTAAGATTGTTTATTAAATTAATGAAGAACCTTGTATTCCATTATCATATACATTTATTTTTTAATATGGGTAAATTATTTTATCTTGTGAGATAAGATATATCATCCTTAGGTAACAAAGTTGGGTGTCAAATACATTAGAATGTATATAGAGATCTAAGAATCTAGTTCTTGTAGGGCTGAAATTTTACTTCTATGGGTGTTGCTCAATACATCATTTATAAGGTTGTTACATATAAAACTATCATATGATGAAATGATGTAATCTCAATCACTAGAGTGAGGCTCTAAATTTGCTTATAGATTTATTATATAAATGCACTAAAGGATTTATTATGAATACACTTGGTAAAACTTCATTATTAGGATTAGTATTGCTCATATTTACAGACTCGTTTTTAGACTTGAGGGATTTATGTTTTTCTAAGTTGTCATGTTTGTTGTTTTAAGCTACCAACTAATGATGCCAAATTGATGGGTATATCATGGGCAGTTTGGATACCCTAGATGAAACCTGAGATTATGCAAATGCCTGTTAAGGAATCTATTGCCCATAAGTGGGAGATATACTCGGTATAGGATATATGTAATTTGATTAGACAAGAAAATCGTGTATAAGTGGTTTTTGATAAAGAGTTTGTCAAATAATTTTTAAAATTAATTTATTACAATAAATAAACTTAATTTGAAAAATATTTTATTAAAAAAGTGCTTTAGATGTCCTATTAATTCATTAAATTCTTAAAGATTATATTTTGACCAAAGAGGTTAGACAATGATTAATTATCATCCTGAAGACCATTAAGGAATTTTGTGTAGCAGAATGACAGTTATTAAATAATTGTTAGGAAGGGTCTCATTGTTATTTTCTTGTCTTTGGAGATTCATTTGCAATGTGGTTTAAGGTATTATTTGCAATTATTGGTGTGTCAATGTAAGATACAGTTACCTTAATGTAGCTTTAACTGAAATTTGGGTTATTAGGTCCCACAATCTAAGGATAAGAATTCCATTAGGATCTCACATCCTTTAAGGTTTCTTTTAACTTCTCAAAACTATAAATATATCTCTATCCACATTTATGGGGAGACCTGAAGTTCTATTACCCTTGAGTGCTTTTTTGGGCCACACGTCATTTTCTGATCCTTGCTATACGATCACTATAGGCATTGTGTTGAACTTAATCTAACCCTAACTAACATTGTTTCTTTGAATTTTGGATTCAAACCCAAACAATCCCTCTACCAAGCTCGGGCATTCTCTGTTAATGTAAAATGTTTATATGTAAATTGTCAATTCCATTCCAAAGTGTAAAAACTACATGTTATAATTAGTCATTGTAAGTAGTGTTACATGTATGTAATCACAAATGTAAAATATGAGTCATGTAAGTCTCAAGTCTAGGAAGAAGCCTAAGAGGAATACTAAATAAGACCAAATGAAGAAAGACCATAGAGGCAAGGACTTTGAAGCTACAAAAGTGAAGTTTACATAAGAAGTCTCAAGCTCCAAAGAAGGGTATTTCAAGAAGCCAACCATGTTCTTCAATGGTATATTGACTAAGAAGGATGGTTGATAAGTGATCATGGGTAAGATTTGAACCAAAAATCCTAGAAGGATCATAGAGACCTTCCCCATAAACCTTAGGTAGAAACCTAAAAGATGTCGAGCAAGTCAAACTTTATTAGACTGTTAAGTTTGATAGATTGAAAGTACTTGGATAGATGGAAATGAAATCTTTGGATTGTTCAAAAGTACTTTGATAGATCAAAATGAAATCTTTAGATTTATCAAAAATAGCTAGATTGATTGAACAATAAATGGATCAATTAGGTAGAATGGGGTTCTGACCCTAAGAATTTCAACTGACCGAAAAGAGTTAGATCGATCGGAATGCCCATAAAATGATATTTCACCAAAATGAAATCCCACAATGGCTATAATTTTTATCGTTGGGAAGAGTTGTTCGGAGACTTCTAAAAATGCATTTTTGGTACTTCATAAGTAGAGAAAAAATCCTAATGGCTAAGTAACGATTCTTTATGAATTTTACATCAAAAAGGTGAATTTCGTCAATGTGCATATTTAAAAATCTGTAAAATTGTGTGTAATACCCCGTAGTATTTTAGAAGGGTAAAAATGTAAATAATTATGTATAAGGGTAAAGATGTCATTTCATACTAGAAAGTTCGATGTGATAGTTGGAACCCAATTTTATGAATAAGAAGTGTGGAAACAAAGATAACTCATAAACTTGACAAAATTCTAAAGTTGTCTCAAAAGCATATTTGGGTAACTTCATAGGTAAACCTGTATCAATCCTATATGAATTAATTTATAAATCATACATCATTGGACAGCTCTAAGAATCTATTTTCCAAGGCATCAAACGGTATGTAATTTCAAGTTCCCTATAGAAAGTTATGATCATTTTTCCACAAGGTATTTGTGCTAACAAGTCAACAGATTTGGAATAATAGATAAACTTGTATTAATCATGTATGAATTAGCTTACACACCATACACCAGTGAAAATCTCTAGGAGTCTATTTTCTAATGCAATAAATGAACAATAAATTAGAGCTTTCTAGTAAAAGTTATGCCCGTTTGAAATTTATAGGGAAAAATTGGCTTTAAAGTAGCATTTAGTCAAGCGTGGATCAATCCCTAAAAAGTTTGGATCGATCCCAAATTACAAAAGTTCTAGAAAATGGATTTGGGACACCCTTGATCGATCACAGACATCCTGTATCAATCCCATATATCTTGGACAATGATGATCGATCCCAACTTTTCTTTGATCGATCCAAGGCTGCCCAAAAACAAATTTTTATAAGAAAATTTATGATTTTTCACTAGGAAACTTTACCCAATTGGGTTGGGACCCCATATGACAAAATATAACGTAAAAGAGACCCAAGTAAACCCTAGAAACATAAGAAAGACTTTGAAAGGAAATGAATAAAGAGAAAGGAGGAGAAACCCCTAAATCCCAAGGTAAGCTATGGAAAATCCCTATTTCCATGAACTTTTTAGCTTGGTTTTATAGTTTCTTTCTAGTTCTTACGAAAAATCTTAATTATTGTGTGTTCTATATCTTAGATGATGTAGAGATGGAGTTTGAAGGATTTATTGAATAATAAGATCAAGAAAATAGGTTTTACAATAAAATCTTGAGAAACCAAGAAGAAAAATAGTACAGTAAGTAGTTATACAAGATTTACACAATTTTGTTTGTCACATACGTTCTTAGATGTCTTTTTTTTGAGTAAAATTTATTGTATGAATGTTTTTTTATATATATTGAGAAGCCTCTTTGTTTGAATCTTAAAAAAATCCTTACATATTGCTATGATTTGTTAAGAGGTTTTGTTAATTCTTGTTAAGATCTTAGAAATCCTTAATTTGATTTATGGAAAAAAATGGTTTTACCTAATATATCTATATTTCCTTAAGATATTAGATTTTATGAATTTTGAAAGCTTGTAAATAAGGATTCTATAAATTGTTAGTTTTCAATAAAGTTACTAATGAATGTTAGAGCTTGATTGTTGTAAAAAGCATTGATATATGAATTATTGTTGAACATATTTGAACATGATAGTATAAGAATGATGAATTGCTTGAGAATATATATAAGAGTTGGTGTGTTGTATATTAAATTTCATTAGAATAGTAGTAACAAGTTGGATGTAAATTGTTTAAGGGTCATTATGGAATGACTCAATTGAATTATGTTTTGGGATGTGAATGATTTGGAAAGCATGTATAGTAGAAATATTATTGAAACTCTTGCATACTAAGTATATTAATTGTACAATGTTTGAAAACACAAAAACATGTGAATTTTCATAGTTGCTTATTGATTAAGTTAGAGAATGATTTGTTAATGTTGCATGTATTTTTAATTATGCTAGCAAGTATATTGTATAAAGATGAATGCCTTGTAGATGATGTTAATGAATGCATCTAGTGATGTAATACTTCTCTATTCATTGATTTGATTGATCATAAGTGATTTAAACATGAATTTTGAATCATCAAATTCGAATTTTGAACAAACTAATTATTGGAACTTATTGAATCATCTCATGTAATGAAAAACCATAAAAATTATGAATTTTGTAAAAATCCTTTGAAAAATTGATCATATGCAATCTAAACATACAAATTATAAACAAAATCTGAAATGTGAATGTGCTATGATCGAAACTTGTTAAACCTTGAAATCTTCTTTTATGTGTCATGATGACCTATTTATTAACTATTGATATCCTTTAATATGTCTCATTTGAATATTAAACTTTGAGCATAATTGAACTTTTGAACATTGAACCCTTTTTAGGTCTTATTGACTATTAAACCTTTAAAACATGATTGAACCGTTTGGGACATGTCATTGAGTCACAACAATGATAAGTTTTAGATGACCACACTGGTAACCTGTATGGGACCTTCCATTAGGTAGTAACAATGGAATATGATGTATGAGATTTGCCATTAGATTACAACAATAGCAATGTATTTTTGGGACCTACCATTGGGTTGCAATAATGATAAGTTATAGATGACCACACCAGCAATATATATGGGACCTCCCATTGGGTCGCAACAATGGTGGTCGATTTTTTATAAATGTGTTGACTCATTGAACCCCTTTGAACATAGTTTTGGGACCTCTCATTGGGTGGCAACAATGAGGATTGAAATGTTATCGAATTTGAATCCTTAAACCTCTTAAACATTTATTGAACTTCATTGACTTATTGAACCCTTTTGAATATTGTTTTGGGACCTTCCATTGGGTCGCAATAGTGGCTATTGTTTTGTTATTGTCATTTTTATGTTCAACCTATTAAACCTTTTGAATATAGTTTTGAGACCTCCCATTAGGTCATAACAATGGTAAATGCTGATTAAACCTTGAAATCTTTTATATGACAGCATAAACTAATGAAAAATGAATAAGTGACCTAGTTAATAGAACTAATAGGTCAAATGAAGAGCTATTGATAAATGACAAGTAAATGAACTTAACTAGTTGGGAATACAAAAGATGACAAGTAAAAGAAAAATGAAAGATGTAAGGTAAATGATAAAATAAGTGTCTATGAAAATAATAATGCATGTGGAAGCATACAAGTAATATCTTACATGTTGATTTTGAGAATTGAACTTCATATGATCTATCATGCAAATGTATTGTTATAATTGTTAGTCATTTAAATATTATGCATGTCTACTATGAGATGAATCATGTATGTCTTTTCATGTTAGAAGTGAAAGTCATGCATGAGAAATGATAGAAAATACTTATTATGAAATGTACTAAACATATTTGTCTTAAATTGATTAGCAAATGTTCACCATGGGATATCTTTCATACATTGCCATATAAATAATAGTGAATGTTTAACTAAGTATAATCATGCATAATGTCATTTATAAATCTTATAAGGCATAATAGTTAATGAATGTAAACTTGTATACGTCTAAATGCTGAAATTTGTTTTGTTCTTTATATGCAAGTATGTTAAGTATTTTGTATTGAAAAACCCATGCTTAACCTATCCATTTCAGTTGTAGATTTTGTATACCTACTTTCGAGCCGTAGAACTCATCATTTCATAACATTTTTTTAGGTGACTCATAACGTGCATGTGCATTCTATTGGAGTACTTGAAGTTTTGGAGGGAGACATGCTAACATATGTCATTCCTTATATTATTTTCAGCATGTTTATAGGCTTTACATTTCGGGTGGTATTAAGTTTTGATATTCCATCTTTATGATTTTTAAGTTTTATATTATAGAGATTTGGTTTAGAGATTTTATTTTTTACGCTGATTATGGGAGATGATTAGTGATATGGATGTTTAGAATGTTGTCATGTTTATGCTTTTAGTCCGTTGCACAAGTGAATGACTTAATTTTTATTACACGTCGATGATATATGGATAGTGTGCTTTAAATTCTATTTCGTTGCGCAGTTATTTATACCATGGGAATATGGAATTGTGACATGATATAGAAATGAAGAACCAAAATAAAAAAAATTATAGTGAAAGGAATTAAGGATCCTTAAGTAACAATCTAAGTTCACGCCATAATAAGGCCTTGAATTTGGCGTCGTTACATCGTGAGACAACAATCAATGACTTTGAAGCTCAAATACTAGACAAATATGAGTTAATGTCATATACCATAGCTTTCCTACCCAGAAGTTAAATCTTGGAAAGCATTTTAATATTGGAAAATCATCTTCTTTCTCTAAGGAGTATTTCCATCGATTATGAGCTAAATTGATACATCCACTTATAAGAGATTCAAGCTATTGCAACATATTCTACTTCTACATCATTCATGAAGTGTCTACTTGAGTCACTGGATACAAAAGCACTAACCGGAGTCATTGAATGCAGAATTGCAAGCGAAAGTGTTCACCAGAGTCACTAAACACTTGAGCACCCATTGAAGTCAGGGTTTCGTCGGAGTCACTAGATACTAACCCATCCACTGGAGACACTCGATGCGGACTTACAAGGTGATTGGATTATCGTTGAACTTGAAAGTATTTAGGTTTGTTGATTTCCTTGTAATAGACTAGGCATGTTAATCTTTTAATAAATATCCATAGCTCGAGGAAAAGTTTTTCGAAAGTGGAGTAGGGATCGGTGTTGTAACTATATTCTATGTATACACTATTCTGTAAACAACAAGTATTTATTTCATATAAATAAAATACTTAAATATTGAAATCAAAAGAACCACTTACTTGGTTGGACGAATTGACAATGAAACGATATCGGATTAATCAAGGCTAGTGTTTGACACTATGTCCTTAAGGCAAATTCTGCCCCTCGCAGTGGTGCTTATGATCATCATGGATGTCTACCTCCCGGGATACAATGATCTATACACATAGAAGAAGCACTGCAATCTGTGTGTCTGATGAATCAAACTTGTGTTGTTCTCTCTCTCTTACAACACGCTATAATGCTCTCTCTATATGCCTAATTTCAAACACCCTCTATGATGCATAAAATAGTATATTATGAATTTCAAATATTGAATTGAATTAAGTGAATAAAATGAAGGAGAGATGATTTATTTATAGACTTGTTCATATATGTTCGGAACAGGCATAGAGACACAACTTTTGGGGTTTGAACAGACATGAAAGCAAAAGGATGCATTTCTGTAGCCACATTCATGTCTGTTCGGAACAGACATGGGTTAAAATGTGTGATTTAATAGCCGTCTTCAAGTCCGTAGACATGTACTAAAAGGGGTGATTTAATAGCCACATTTGTGATTATTCGGTTCAAACAGTCACGAGTGGTAAAACTGTAAAACAGTACAAATAAACACACCCTTTCACCAGTTTTACCACTGTTCAAGTAGTAACCTTTAGAGACAATGTCTCATTCACCCATTAACGGTTTTGAGCATCTAATTATACGGCGTTGTTCTCCTCATTGAGATGAACATGAACCCATGTAAACCCACCTCAAAATGCATGTGGGTCCCACTTTTATTTGGCTCAAACATGCCCATCCAGTCAAATTTAAAATCTTGGCATAGTAAATCTAGGTGTTTCAAAACCTTTTCCAACAATCCCCCACATAAATGAAATTGGTTTCTTTTAATAGAAATGCAGACACTGAGAAAGAGTACTTTTGGAAAGTTGCTATATAGGAAGAGGTAGCTTGTGGCTTTGAACCTTCTTTTGTAAAAGACTATCGGATTTACTAGCTAACTAGTGAACACGATGTCTTGAACTATTCAGTCATTTGTGTCAACCAAGACAATAGAATTCACACAGCTTCTTTTCAGACATAGTTTGATTCTCATGATTGTGTTTATTTTGGTCCTAAATACCGCTTGGTTTCATGAGTGTTTTAGAGAATTTAGCCTTATAATTCTCATTTGAAGTGACTCATTCACACTCACATAGGTTATTCTTATTAAAAACATCTTTCCATACTCCACTTAGATTTTCAAGGTATAAGAATTATTAAAAACATAACTTACCCTGATATTCGCTACAGGTATCACTATTTCATCATAGGAATAGGTAGGAGAAGTTTTCTCTATAGTGATCGTAGTAATACTACAAAGTCACACACAATTCGGCTGTCCATTTGAACCTATATCTTGGGATCTCCAATCAGCTAGGTAGGGTTGTCATTATAAAGACTTTTCAGACATATATTATAAACCCATTTCCCTCGATGAACAGTTTACTTGATCTCTTCTCAACCTTTCTTGAACGGATCTGCAATATCATATTCTTTATGAAAATAATTCCATATGAGATCAATTGCCTTGCGGTATTGTATCTCTAACGAATATGTCTAGACTTACTATGTCATACACATACACTTATCACACTCATTAATTCTCAACCCATTTGACATCATTATATTGTCAAAATTTGCATGCCTTTTTTAGGTTTCATCTTAACCCTTTTAAGGATAAAGACCACCACCTTACTAAACACCCACCCCCACACTTTTAAGAATTTTCATGAAGGTTTTTGATCTTTCCATAATTCATGTGGTGTCTTTTAGTTTTCTTGTAAGGCATCTTGTTGATAATATAATTTGTAGTAAGTTCTTGTTTCCCCTCGCAAATTTTGAGATAAGCCATAACTTAGCATTCATAGTTTCCTTTAAGGTTGTATTTTTCCGTTCAACAAGTCTGTTTTGCTTGTATCCCTTGTAAGACGCCATTACTTAAGAGATCAACTTAGTTACTACTTGGTCATACAACCAATCATGATAACTCATGAATTGAGTAACCCCACTACATAGCTATATCAATGTATCCAGACTTACCATTTTACATTTTATTGTAATCCTATGATAGTGCATATTTACTATCACAATGTAAAGATATTATTGGCATTGGTCTAGACTAACATGGAATTTCCAAATAAATTCCTTAATCACTTTGTTTCTTTGCCTCTAGTTGCAAATGCCATAAACTCAGACTCTTCATTCTAGAGTTATTTGGGTCTATTTCTTAGACATCCAAAAAATTACAACTCTTCAAAGAGTGTTTATTCAATGATTCATGAGCTTCGAATCCTTCTGGTTTAGAATTCCATCATGCATCAATGTATCCTTCCAAATAGGATAACTTCCACCATATCAATACATAGTTTCCTTCAAGTATACGTATACTTGGTTAATAATATTCTCATGCATATAATTAGATTTACAAGTGAATTTACTTAAAACCCCAATAAACTATGTTTGATCTTATATAACATGACATATATAACATAAACAATAAAACATGTTTTCCTTACCCTCAGATTCCAAGTAACATTCTTTATCATAAAGGGCCATATGAGTTTTCTCATGAAATTCTATTATATGACAATTGGTTTCCAGACTCAACTTATCACAAGATTATATTGGTTACAAGAGTATAAGATGAAAATTTCATGCTTAATAAACAATTATAATCACTTTAGTGGGTACAATGATTTACAAACATTAAATCACACAACCCTTAATGCAAAACCTGCAATTTGACCTTCTTCCATATCCTTAACATGGTCAACCTCGTTGAATTCTTCTTTGGTACCCAGTTAATGTTGTGGTGTCGACATTTATGCCATGAATCTGAAAGCATTTTTGTTGAACTTGATAACTAAGGAGTGATATATTTTTAAATGGGTGAAGATTCATGAGTCAGTGGATATGGATGGGTAAGGTGTAGGGGTGGGCATGGGCCAGACCATGGTAGGCCCAGGCATGGCCCTATAATTTTAGTTTCGGGCTTGGGCCCGTAAATTTTTTAAAAACTTAGGCCCGGGCCCAACCCTAATTAATTGATTGGGTTGAGCCTTGGGCCGGCCCATGAATTATAAAAAAATAATGTTGAGATATATGTTTGAACTCTAAACCTATCATGTAATAACTAATACTTTAACTAATATCCTGTTTGGCAGCCACCTGTAATGTACTCATTTTATTTGAGTTTCTCAAAGCATTTGTAGCCATGAGTTGATGGTTTGTAATGAACTCATTCAAATTTATACTGATTTGTTAACTACAATTAGTAATGAATCATCTTAGGTTTTTATATGAAATGAAATGACTGAGGTTATCAAGCACAAATCGGTGTAAATCTGAATGAGTTCATTGCAACCCATCCCATTGTGGCTACAAAAGCCTTGGGAAACTCAAATGAAATTATTACATTATAGGTAGTTGCCAAATGCAGCCTAATTGAACTACAAAATTTTACTAGTCTTAAAAAACATAAAAAATTATATATTTAAATTCCAAGAATTGTTTATTTTAAAAAATACTAGCGAGTGAACTTGTGCAAGCCCCGGGCATCACATAAAAAATATATATAAATAAAAATAAATAATAGGCAATTGTTAAAAAAGACGATGAAAAAACTAATTAAACAACTATATACATTTTTATTATTAATGTCTATTAAAATGAGAGATATTAGAGAGATGGTTTGCTAAGAGATATTTAGAAAGAGATTACTACGTTTGAATTATAGAGATTATAGGATTTTTTGTGCAAACAAAAAAAAGTAATAAAAATGAAATTAGGAAAGAAAGATAAGTGCATACTTATTGGTTTTTGCCAATAAATTAATTTGTACTTTTTTTTTCAAGGGAATAATGTAGTCTGAGTAGGGATGGAGAGGAGACGGGGACAACGTTGTGTGGAAGAAAAGATGGTGTATACGTATAGGGTAATTTAAATTGAATTTAAAAAAAAAAAGAAAAAAGAAACAAAGTAAATGATGTGACTATCCTTGAAGAAGGGACAAAATACCTAATATTGTCTCAATTAGGAAATGCTACATAAAAGATGTGTCTTTAAACAAAGAATATAATGGAAATTTAGGAGATATTGAGAGTTTTAAGGAGTTACGCTGGAAATGTTGAAGTGAGATTTCAAAAATTCTAGATAAACTAACTTCTTTATGAAACAACTTGAAATAAGGAGCAAAATGGAGTCCACATGGCCTTTTAAATGAAAGGAATAAATAAATACTAAACGTAAAGAGGGATACCCCCTTTGCTTTAGTGTAATAAAAAGATTGATTTCACTAGGACTTGAACCTAATACTTTTTGTTAAAAAAAAAACATTTTTATCACTAAGTTATGTAATATTGATAATTTTTAAATAGTTAATATATTATATATAATACATATTTATTATATATGTAAAAGTTCGGGCCTCGAGCCAGGCCCGGGCCGAGCGGAGGTAAGGCCAAGTTTGGCCCTAAATAAAAGTTCAAGCCTCGGGCCGGGCTCAGGCCCTTGTCGAGCCTAGCTTGGGCCAGGCTTTTTTTGGGCTAAATTCCAGCCTATGCCCACCCCTAGCATTGTTAATGATGGACTTTAGGTCCATTGAGTAATTCGAAAATTCCACCATACCAATTTGCAAAGGGTACAACAACAAACTATTAATATGCTTGTTACCAGTGATCTATCACTCAAGTGGATTTCAAGATCTAGTGTGGAAAAAAATGAGAAAAGATCCACTCATTAGTAAAGTTAAGTGTCCCATGCACATGAGACCGTGAGACCCCTTTCGACAGATGAAGCAACCGGTCTGAACCGATGGTTAACCCCATTCACGAGTCCATCAGTTTTCCACATCTCCATGTCACTTCTATCTTTAAACTATATAATTTTGAAAAGTGAGAGAAGGGGGTAATGTCAAATATTACGACGATTAAAGCCACTAATCAACCACTTTTGTTTCTCTATCCTCTTATTATTCTCATAGCTTCTTCTTACGAAGGCTACAACAAGGTTGTATGATATATCGACAACAAGAAGTCAATGAAAAATGCATAGAAACTGACCTTCCAATAACATCTCTTTAGAAAACCTTAAACCTATCTTTTAAATAGATCTTAACTATAAAAAAGGGTGGTATCTTGAAGGAATATTATTGTTCTTGAACATAAAAATTAGTAAAGTTCATTGATCAATCACATATCTAAATATGTTTTCCCATGATCACCATATGAATCTCTGAGATCTACTATTAGAGGATGTTTAGAATTACCTCAATGAATTAACTGTACATAAGAATTCAATCCGACCCGGTCTCCAAAGTATCCACACCTATTCTAGAATTCTCTGTACTTCTCCCCTTCCAGAAAAGTTACAAGACTCTATCTGAACGTGCGTACCTCTATATATAAAGTATTTGAAAAGCTAAAGTAACCCTAGGGGGTCTGGAATCCTTATGAGATTCTTATCCTTAGGCTGTGGGGCTCAGTATCCTTAATTAAGTCAAACTGCATTAAGGACACTCCATATTTTGTTAATTACAAACTGACACACCACTAATTACAATAATCATTGTTATATTGCAACTAAACTCCCAAATATAAGAAAATAACAATGAAGCCCTTCTTCACAATATTCCTTAATGACCTTCAAGATTATATAATAATCACTGTCTAACCCCTATGGTCATTAGAACATCATCATTAGGAACTTAATGAATCAATTGAACATTTAAAAACATTTATTTGATAAAAATATTTTTTAAATTAAATATATACATTATAATATAATTTTAAAAACATTTGACAAACACTTTATTAAGAACCATTGGTGCCAAATTTTCACGTTAAATTAAATCATGTATTTCCTAAACTGAATATTCTCCCATTTAAGGGTAGTGGATTCGTTGTTGGGAATTTGCATCATCTCAAGAATCATGTAGGTTATTCAAACTACCCATAATAAGACTCCAATTAGGCATCACTGGTTGGTAGTTCAAAATAACTAACATAACAACGTAGAGAAATATAAACCCCTAAAGTCTAAGGATGAGTTTGTAAATATGAACAACACTTATCCTGACAATGATGTTTTACCAAGTGTATTCATAATAGATCTATTTAATGCATTTATATAATGCACCCACATATAAGCTTAGAGTCTCATTCCAGTGATTGAGATTACGTCATTCCATCATATGGTAACTCTATATGTAGCAGCCCTACAAGTGATGTGTCCAGTATCACCCATAGTTGTAAACTTTCAGGTCTAGAAGAACTGGATAATTAGATCTTTCTACACATTCCAATGTGTCTGACATCCTACTATGTTCCATGAGGACCACCTATCTCATTTCATGAGATCAAATAATTACTCATATAAAGAAACAAATTCATGTGATGATATAATAAATAGTTATTATTAATTAAATAATTAATTAATCATGCTTATATTTTATGTGAATGACTTTGTCAGGACACATATTTCCAATAATCTCCCATTTATCCTCAAAGACAATCACTTAACTTATCAGATACCCATTTGGTTAATGTATGCATTATATGCCTTTTGTAGTACCTTAGTCAAGGGTCTACAAGATTATCTATGGAAGTTTATCTTGGTGAAACCAATTTCACTTTATTGAGTCATAAGTGACAAATTTAAGGTAATTATACTGAGTTCTGTGGAACCAATATAACTTAAACCATTTATATGCGGTTTCTTAAGCTACATCATAATTTGCTCATTTTGTAGAAGTTGCAGTACATTACTGCTTCACACTCTTACAACTAATGAGTTTCATCTCACTAAAAAACATAACCAGATACTATCCAACCTTTTAACTTGTTCACACTTTTGTAAACATAATTATTGGTCCTTATCTTATATTTTAGTAAATGATTTTTAACTATCTAGTGATCTCATCGTAGATTACTTTAAAAACCTTGTTTACTATTATAACTGTATATCTTGATTATTCCCACATCATTCCCAATGTGTAGGACAATACCAACATAGTAGACCAAAATGAATAATTACTCTTTCATTTACTTTCTTATGCACACCTAGTTCTTTGGAATCCTCATCCATATAGGTGAGAAGTAAGGAATTCAAAAACTCTCTCACTACATGTAAGAACTCATGCACTAGAAGGTAAATTCATTTTGAGAACTTATTCTCTAACTATCCAGGTTGTGCTAAGTTTCTGGATAGTTCATAAAACAATCCTACTTCTTTTTATCTATAACTAGAGATATTGTTATATTCTTTCTAAAATGTCACATCTAAGATATGGTCTTTCTTATTTAAGAACATAGAAACTAACTCTTTAACTCATATATTGTACCTAACTATTAAGTTCACTTTCCTATGTTACACCTAACATACTTGTGTAGAACAATCCTACACTAACCATCTTGTTTGGGTCTCCACTCAATTCATAATCTATTAGACACCAAAGGTATAATTTTAAATTAAATCATATTTGATTTTAACTAACTATCTGTGGTTTGTAACCACAGAATTTTATAGACAACTCTTAAAAACTTCTTAAGGTTCCTAATCTTAATTATTAGGTTTTATTATTTCTTTAATGGAAAACTTTTAAGATTAACATTCCTTTAATCAATCTGTTGGATCCTATAAATCTTTGCAACTAATTACAAATAGATTTAGTAGACTGTGGTCTACACTGTATGATTTATAGAAGCCAACTAATTGAAATAAGGAATACAAAATTTTGTTATTATTCCACTTCTTCACTAAGAAGTTACATACATGTGACACATTTTCTGTCAGTATAAAACTTACTACAATGGAAACATTTTCCACTTGCACTTGTTGTATTTTATTTATTTTGTTTCTAGCACTTGTCCTATTCACACTACCTTCATCCGCACTATTAAAAACATCAAGAGTAGATCTCTTCTACTTGAATTAGAAGACACTACTATAATTAACAAGGTAAGCACTCATTTTCATCTTTAATGAGATTCTTATCATCCTGCATAAGTATCAATAAAACCATACCTCGTTCATGTCTTTATATGACATAAACTAATTATTGCAAGAAGGCAAGAATCACATAAACTCACAACTGGTTAAACACTTTGACTCATTAGGATCTCCTTTATTCTATGATCCAATCATCTGTGAAGATGTGGTCATCTAATTGGAGAAACTTTATTGTGTTCACATGCTTACTAAGCTTATTATAGCTTCTTGCCTTACGGTATAATTCATCTCACTATATTTCCGTTGTGCCTGAGATCCTAAGGTTTAGTGATATGAACTAATCTAATCTTTTAACTTTAAACTTTATTAAAGACTTAACTTCTAGTTCACTTAGTTAGACATATTATATTATTATAATTATAATCTTTCAAAAAAAGATAATTACCCTCACTTTTGATATCTCATATTAAATAAGCATCATCATCACATCAAGTCAACCATCTAATTTTGGGTTTTTTTAAATTAAATGGTGCTAATCACATTTTTATCAATTTCATGACTCCCTCATGTGCCATAGGATCGGGATACATTTAAGATCTTAAATGATCATTAGAAACCTAATCCTTCTAAACATAATCTTATCCTGTGGGCATCAATCATGTCAGCTTTAATTAGGTGAATAGATACTATCCATCAACTTCTGGTAAAAGTTTATTTAATCTTTTTTTCAGATTTGTGATTTCTAATATTCTCCTAGCCTCTAAAAGAATCATGCCTAAAACCTATGGGTTGCCATGATCCATTCAGTTATGTATAAACTCACCATCTTGGTCTCAATGTATGTACTGTGGGATGATGTATCCTGTGAGCTTACACTTCTACTAGCCATACCCAGACTTATCTTAAGAAATGAATAAGAGCAAATCAATTAAAATAAATATGATTTTATCCTGTGAGCATCAACCAACCTATTCCAGATGAAATCTCTATCCACTGATAATGGAAGGCCACATAAATTATTTCATAAAATAATTCCTATTTTCATACTTAATATTTAAAATGAGTGATATTTGGTCAAGCATCTTATGCCATTATTAATTATGATATCTTATATCATAACTTAGTATTTCTAATATCTCATATCATTACTAAGTTTTTCATTCATTTTTGATATCTCATGTCTTAACTATGTAGATCATGCATCTCATGCCATAACTTTGTTTAGAACGTTTCTATCTACATCCCATGAAATATCAAAATACCATTTTCATTTACAT
>JAOXJP010031225.1:0-16820 GCA_025762735.1 Platanus orientalis | reverse complement strand
CCTCTTTACTACCTCCACCCAGGTCAATTTTGGCCTTCCTCTAGTCCTTCTAGCACCTTTAACTTGTATTGTCTCACATGAGTAGGCTATTTGCAAACTTAAATTGAACCACATGACAGTGACTCATTTCAAGTCGTATACCTTGAGAATAGTTCCCCTCTTATTCACAGCGTAAGATCAGAAGCCCATACATATTTAAACTCATTCCAAACTTGAGAACATTTAGGATCAAAACCTAGTCAAAACATATTTACTAGCAAAAATGTGGATGTGACTTGATAGACCAAATAAAGACATGATGAGACAAGACCCGTTATATTTTCTATACAAGAGAGACCTGAGATTAAACATTTACACATTTTTGAACTCTCAAAAGAATAAAAGAGGAATCACATAGATCTCCATTGAAGGAGCATTGAAACGGTTGGGCATTCAAAACCATAATGAAAGTGATTGACTCTTATTCTTTTTTATCTCTCATATTTGGATAACTGGATTTCTCCAGTTGAATTCATAAGGATACTTAGACTAGTTTGTTCACTTTAAGATAGAAATGCTTGGGTCCTTGTATCAAAATGACATAAGAGAGAACCATTTGAATATTTAAGTGGTTCTTCCATAGTCTTGAATAACACGGAAGAAACATAAGTATGAGTTTTTGAACTTAAATAACTTGGTTATTTTAACAAATTATTCTGAATGTGTTTAAACAGACCCAACCATCTTAAGCATAAACATTTGAGAGGCACATTTGTCTCTACTGAGTAGTGCAAGCCTGTGGAGAGATAGGAGTTGAGTCCAAGCTAGTTTGCATCCTAGAGTAATTTGGCATTGTCCATTGCATATCAGAAGGGAGTCCTCGACTTTCTTCAAAAAACCTGAAAACGACACCTCCAGCTTAACTAGTGTTAAGTAACATTGGAATTCATATTTTTTAAATTTAATCCACAAAACTCGACAGCTAAGGATAATGATTTTACATCATCAAAACATATAATTTTATTGAAAATAATTAGAATTCCCTAAAAACTATCTTCCCAAATATAGTTTTTTGTCAAATCAAATAGAGCCTCAATTTATTGTTGATATTTGGTTTATTGGGTTACGACGTTAGATTGCAATGTTTCATAACTTATGACTTTTTCCATTTTCTTTACACAAACACTGAAAAAGGGATTCCAAAATTAATGTTGTAAAGTAGAAAAGAAATGTCAAGGTAATTGAACATGCACTTATTGTAAATCTACAGACTTACTTATTGAGCAGTTGAAACTTTTTGAGCAAGGAAGAAGTCCCATTCTATTCCAATACCAAATTAGAAGAAGAAAATCAGTATACAAATCAAAAAGTTCAAGAATTTTTCAAAATCCACTTTTGATTCTTGTGATTATTAACAGATCTCACAATGCAACTTTATAGGTAAAAGGGAAAAAATTAAATCTTACGAGTACTCCGTAGAAGAGCTTCGATACAAGTTTCTAATAATAGTAAAACAAAATTAAACAGTAAGTGCCATAAATAACTATAGTAAGCTGGAATGCAGGAAGAAATTAAAATTGTAAAGTGCTCTTACATGTAAGGTTTACAATCATAAAATGGCCCAAGGCTTTTCCAAGTAAAGTTATTGTAGGAAAGATCACTGCATGAATATGCCAACCTAGTATCATCTTCTAACAAATTGATATTGATATAACTGTAATATAATGTATACAATTAAGCATAAGTGACATGATGAAGATGTGAAGAACAGAGGAAAGAACATTGGGCAATCAAAGACAACAAATTTTCGCAAAACATGATGTTGATGATAATATTCAAACTCAATCCTTTTTGTTCAAAAAATTATAATCTTATTGTAACCCCATAATTTGAGATAATTCCCTACACATTTTTTTTATTCTTAGAAAAAAGTAATTAAAGAGAGAAGGGACCAATGCTGAGAGCTTGCCCCATTATTTGCACACCAAGTTTCTTGTACCCTCCTGAACACATTAAGCTGCATGGTAAAGGTGTAATGAACTGTAATACCAGGATAGAGTGTGAGCTACCTCATTGGAGTTTCAAGAATCAAAAAATATTATGGCCTCTGGAAATGTTTAGAGGAAAATGAATTTTCTATGGTTGAGCTTTAACTCATTTTAATCAAATATTTATGTATCCCTCTTTTTTTTTTTTCCTTTTTCATTTTCTTTTCTTTTCTTTTTCTGAGAGAGGGGATTGAAAGAGTATCCCTCTTTGATTTTGCAAATGTTGCTATGAATGGAGGGGACATATATTTTCGTAAAAAGTTTATTTTTGGGAAGAAAAAGTAAAGTATAGAAATATAACCTACATTGAATCATGGATTCTCTATTGCCCCTATTTGTGGGGTTCTGAAATATAAAAATTACGCTTGAAGATAAATCAATACCATAGAACTGTATATTTATTTACAGAGAACCTAATACAATGATAAGAAAAACATTTCTAGAGGGCCTAATTAGAACGTTAAATGATATGAGAAACCCCAATGCCTATATTGGTGACTGGAATTGCTGATGAAACAGGGAGGATAAAGTGTGTGTGTGTGTGTGTAAGAAAGATTGGGAATCAATTATCCAAATTCCATAATAGAGAACATCCTAAGTAATGGATTGAACCACTACCACATCTACCTTATCTTAGACCCACCTTCTCCTAGGAAAATGAGACCGTTTAGATTCGAATGGATGTGGACTACACATCTGGATTGAAAAGAGGAAATTATAAGACATTGGAACTCCATCTTTGGAAATAATAGAATTAAAAATATTAGAAAGAAGTTGCAAGCTCCAGTTCCAAACTTGAGAAAGTGGTACAAGGTCACATTTGGTAATGTCGGGGTACAAATAAAAGGGCTTATGGAAAAACTAGACCCTAGCAAAAGAAATTGAAGAAATTAAGAGAATGTCAGAAAAATTAGATCTTTCTCTAACAAAGGAAGAAATTATGTTGGCATAAAAATCAAGAGTTCAGCAGGTAATGTATGAAGACAAGAATACCAAATATTTCCATATGTCCACAATTTGTAGAACAAGAAATAAAATTGGGGAAATAAAAGATAGTAATGAGAATTGGTTTAATGGAATAAATGTTACTGAGAATGCAATTTCAAATTATTATGAAAATTTATTCTCTACTCTAACTCTAGTATAGAAGAAATTGAAAATTCCATGATCCTTATTTCATATAAATTATCGGAAGAGGCTAAAATTATTATTGATGCCCCATTGTCGAGAGAAGAAATAAAGGATGTAGCTTTTAATATTGGAAGCTTTAAAGGCCCAGGCCTAGATAGTTTTAATGCTAGATTTTATCACAAATATTGGGACATTATAGGAGATAACATCATAGAGACTATCATAGATTTCTTTAACAATTATACCCCTATGAATGACATCGATCATACTTTTATATCAATGTTTCCAACAGTTAAAAATCCAATATATGTTGAACAATTCAGACCCATTAGCCTATGTAATACGAGTTGTAGAATTATTTCAAAAGTGATGCCTAGGAGGCTAAAAAGGTTATGCACTAAGTAATATCTCCTACACAAACTGCTTTTTCCATGAATATGAAAATATTAGATAATACATTTATGGTGCATGAAATGCTAAAAGCTATGAGAAAAAATAACACATCCCATCACTATACGGCCTTGAAAAGTGACATGAGCAAAGCGTATGACAGAGTTGAATGCAGATATATCATTGTTGTATTGGAAATAATAGGAACTTTTGAAAAATGGATTTTTAAGTATATGGAATTTGTCTCTTATTAAGAATCAGTGAATGGATCTCATGACAAGAAAATACTTCCAACTAGTGGAATTAGACAAGAAGATCCATTATCTCAATTTTATTTCTCATTTATGTTAAGGCCTATCAATGGCACTTCAAGGGAAGGAAATAAGAAGAGAAATAAAAGGTATCAAAATTAGGAGAAATAGTTCATCAATAATCCATCTTTTTTTCACTAACGATTGTTATATATTTAGTAAAGTGGATAAAAAAAAAAAAAAAAAAAAGGAGCTGGTGAGATTTACAAGTTATTAGACAAATACCAGAAAGAATCGGGGAAAATAGCAAATCTACTTAAATCTGAGATTATTCTCTATAAAAATACCCCTTAGAGGCTAAGCTCCATGATTGGAGAATCATTGGTATCAAGAAAGCCCAATAGCCAAGGAAGAACCAAGGACTACTATGGGCATCGGGAAAAAGGAGAGAGGCTCGCACCTCTCTCGTCCCTTTGGGTATCTCACGGCTCCTGCCTCCAGTTCGCTGGATATGGCATCTCTATTGTCTACTTGGTGTTTAGTTAAGGAAAATGATGGTTTATTAGAAGGTGTCAAAATTTGATCATATAGTTGGTTAATGCCAAGATTTTTGGGAGTCGCCACCAACTCGGGTTTACCGATGGAGTTGGACATCGGCTTCCTGTCTCAGGGAAAGGAAGTCTACTTTCCCTAGTGGTTGGGTAAGCTATTTTATTGCAGTTGAAGAAGGTGTTAGGAACCCTAATAACCCACCTCTTTACGATGGCACCTCGTAGCAAATATGTCGTAAAGTGTCATAGGGATATGTGCCTATTAGATGTAGAATTATTAGTTAGAACACTGGGCAGTATTGGTCATAGCAATTGCACTTGAGACATAGACTCAAGTTGCCTACATACCTGATCTTCTGTCGTTTGGGTTCTTAGGGTTTTGTTCGGATCAAACTACATGTAGTTCTGGTGGTTTGTGTGTGCAAGTTTTAGTAGTCAAATATGTATGACTGTGGGAGTGATAATGGATAGGTTCATTTTAACCTATTCATATACTTATAAAGTACACCTCATTACCAAAACAAGTGATCAAGTTAATAAAATTTGAGTCAAAACTATGTTATACCAATGTAGATATATTTTAAAGACAAGATTAGGCCATGGCTAAGTCCTAGGGTCTTTAGGTTGTGAACCACTACAACATGACCTTAAGATAGAGTAAAGACTATAAAAGGTCAGAAAGGGTTAAAATATAGTGATTGGGTAGGGTTATGCAATATGACCACACTAACGTAGTAGCCATGGCACTGACATTGTCCCCTAGGAAAGATTCAGGTACCGAATACACATGAGAGCTACAAGTGTATGGTTTAACCTGTTAGAGTTGGTCTCTCAATTGGAAGAGGTACTTACAGTGGTGGGTCCTCCAGGCCATACACATGCATGCATAAATACATATATACATGTAAAATTAAAAAGAAATATGACAAAGACACATGTGATCATATGAAATGAAATAACCTTAAACATAACATAAAAGGATTGATAAGTAAAAAATAAAGAATGAAGATGAGCTGGAAATCAAAAAGCCTGAAATTGGCTTCAATGCCTGAATTTTAATATAAAATGTCTGAATTATTAGGAAAAATTCAAGCATCATTTCTTGACAATCCATACTCAAATGGCCATATCTCTCTCCATAAAACTCATAATTGATTGTGGTTTGTTGGGTTTGAAATCTGAGAAAGAGATCTTTCCAATGGCATAAAGTTTCAAGGGTTAAGCCTAATGCCTGAATGTGAAAAACACCTAAATTTTCAGCCAAATGCCTGAATTTTAATCTGATAAAATTCAGGCATTTCTAATTCTAGTAATCTAACTTTTGATCTGTTTGAACCCCCTACAAAGGTCTAAATATTATGGAGATTTACAAGGATGTAGGGGATCCTCTTGGGAACTTAGCAAAATTATTTTAGAGCTTAATGCAAACTACAAAAATCACAAAAAAATCCTACACTATGGGTAGGTCATATAGAGGTGCAAAAAAACATAATTTTCATTAAATTTTTGGGGATCATCTTGAGGCCCTTAAATGCTCTAACATTACAAAATATTAATCATGTGTAGGCCACCCATGCAAGGGCCTACCATAAAAATTTGGGGTTAAACAAATCATTACAAAAAATAGGAAAAATCGGACAAGGTACTATGGTGAGATATAAACCCAGTAGAGACAAGGTTTGTCTCTATTGTGTAGCCCTCCTTAAGAGTGCTACACATATTAGCAGTGTATTATAAGCATAAAAACAGGGATCTTAAAATAAACCTAGTATCAAAGAAGAGAGAGAGGTTAGGGTTACCTTTCCCTAGGGTTGAAGTAAGGTAAGTTATCTTGATTTCTCTTTTCCTTTCTTTCTCTTCTTTTCTTTCTCTTCTATAACTTTCCTAAGAATTTTTCTATTTCTTTAGCATGAAATTGGATGTCATTATAAGGATTTGGGGGTGTGTTTGAAGGGCTGAGATTGATCCTTAGGCTATAGGGAGATCAAGGGCTGAGGATTGATACTTGTAATCAAAGGGACACATGTCATTAGTTGGTTGCAACCAATTGCTAGGATTAGATGATGGAGGGATAAGTGATTTGATCAAGGGTTGAGATTAGAATTAGGGTATTCTAAATGGGTGGCAAGGATAGCGTTTGGGCTTTAGAGAGATCAATGGTCGAAAATGAAACTTGGGAGGTAAAAGGATAAAGCTTAATGGTAAATGGTCACTTTCCATTGGTTGAGAGAAATCAACAGGTGATATGGTTAGTGTCAAATGAAGGGCTAGGGATGGATCATATGGATTTTTGAAATCCATATGATTGATCTTAGAGGGGGTATATAGGGGTGCATAAGGAGGATTCACATCTAAGGCCATGGTGATTGTCTTTAGTGTGAATGCATTGATGAGCTAAAATCAAAAGTCTTTGGCTCATTAATGCGTAATGATGAATTCTCAATGGAAAACATCCCCTTACTATGAAACCCTTTTTTTGGGTTCCTGCGCATGAAAACACAAACAGAAATTACGTTTTTGAAGTATCGGATGCTCTGATCGCAATGGTTCAATCAGAAATGGATTAGGATAAGTGTAGGTTAGGGTAATATATATATATTAAAGCAACTCATGATGATTTGGAGGCCCTCATTGCCTTCCTACACATGCTTCAACCACACATGTATAGTCCCCATTGCTTTCCTACACATGCTTCTCCCACACGTGTATGCCCACCTCTCTCCCAATTAAAATTTGACACCTATACTATAATCTAATCTCATCCTTATAAAAATTTGACATGTGTTACATTCCACCTTTCTTCTAGCCTCATTTATTTCCTAAATTCTCTCATTCTTTCTTTACTTATTTTCCTAATTTGTCTCCACTCATTTATATTTATTAATTTTTTTTATATTATTATGTCATCAGTTTTATTATTATTTTATATTTACTCTTTTTCTTTATCTCCTTAAAATCTATAATACATTTTTTCAAAAAAATAAATAAATTCAATTATTAACACATTAATATTATATTATGCCAACAAATAAATACATAAATATTATATATAAGATATTTCTTTACATTTTTTCTATTCCGCATTTCTTTATTTATTTCTATAATCTCTATATTCTCGTATAATCTGCTTTCTCTAAAATAAGCTAATTTCTAAATTAATTTCTCTGACTAATATGATATCAAAAAAATATCTTTCTAACTTAATTCTTTTTTATGTCTGATTAATCTCACACCCACATTTCCTACTATTAAAGCAAAGACTAATTCTCTTATATGTATAATTAATCTCATATGTTATTAATGTTTTCCATTATTGACAAAAAAAATGTTTCATTTTATTTTTTCTTTCTTTATTTATCTAAAACGTCTTTCCCATCCCCTACAATCTCTCATCATCATTCATTCCTTATTTTTTTATCTCTTAGATGTTAATGTCTTTAACTTTCTTTTTTAATCACATCTCACACCTCACTCATAATCTTAGTCTCTCTCTCATCTCCTATTATTGAAGTTGTAAATGATGATGTTTTGATGGTTTTTTTATTTATTTAGGGCACTCTACCTAAGTCCTAGGACTTCAGATGCTATTTGGATTTGAGGGAGATGATGAAGTTTTGTTCTTCGGGTCAATAATACCCTCTTGATATTGGCTTCGATGTAGCTTTTTCAGGTTTCTTCCTTTGGCTTTATATTGTTTTAGGTTCGGAGGAGTATCTTTTTAAGCTATCCACTTTGCCTATCCATCTCATATTTATGTGCATTGTTTACTTTATAAAGATCCAAAACAATGAGAAGATGGTATTGAGTTTGATAACAGTTCACCCATCTAAGTTTCTCGTTTTTTATTTTTTGCTTGAAATAAATACATAAAGAATAAGGTTTTTTGTTGATATTTGTTGTTTGCCAAGCCAAGTACTTCATCATTTGAATTAAGTTTTGTTTGTAGTTTGTTTTTTTATTACTAATACTATTCACTTTTTGGTGCATTCCCATGGTCTTAGTAGCAAAAGTAATTGAAGTTATTTTGATTTATTAAAACTACCATTGATGATCTATTGGTTTTTATTTTTATTTTAAGTGAATGTATTATTTGAATGGAAAATGGTTGTAGTTTTTGGCTTCATCAACAACATTCCCAAGTCCAAAGACTGAATATGCTTCAGTTAGGTTATTCTATTCCACCTCTTAGAAGCACCGTATATGGAATATTGGGAAAAACAAATTAATCTAATTACCTTTAGAAAAAAAAATCACAAACATTCAAAAAAAAATTATAGATATTAGGTGGTTCAACTCTTGACAAGAAGATTTCTTTATTGGCAAGTGGCAACAATTAAATGTTGGTTAAAGTCATAAATGTATTTTTTGACATGAATGAAGATGGACTTTTTTCTTTTATATACTTTTATATTGTCATATCCCAAAGTTAGTTTTATGTGGTTTATGTAAGCAAAGTTATAAGTATCATGTTTTCAGTTAGTTTTTGTAGGCTAAGATGGATGCATGACTTAATTCACATCAGATTGTCATATAGTAATATCACATGTTATACAGATATATAAATCAAGTTTCTACTAAATAAGAAAATAATACATAACAATTCTTCCAATAAGATCTATCATTTTTTATTGATTTAAATTAATTTATAAATGTTTTTGTTATTCATATCACAATTGTCGTTATAATTGTCTTTACAATTGTTATTTGATCAACTGTCATTATAATTGTCTTTACTACTAAAAATTCTTACATCGTACAATTTATACAAAAAATATTATAAACCACATTACTTGTGAGGGAGGGAGTATCAAATTAGACGTCTCCATCTTTTTTTTATCTTTTGATTTTTACTTTTTTTTTAGGTATCACCTCTCTTCCAGTTAAAATTCAATACTTCAACTTTAATACCTAAGTTTTTTTTATCATTCTTTATATCCTAAATTCTCACATCTTCTATTTACTTTTTTCTTTCTTTCTAAATTGTCTCTATTAATTTTTATTTAATAAATTTATATACATTATATTACAATTTTCTGATTATGTCATATTATTCTTTATCTTCTTCTCTCTCTCTCTCTCTCTCTCTCTCTCTCTCTCTCTCTCTATGTGTGTGTGTGTGTGTTTGTTTTTTTATGTTTTTTCTTTCTAAACCATCTTGAAATATTATATCTATTATCTTACCTATTAATTCATGTGAAACATATAGGTATCTCTCAGCTCTCTTAATTCAATTCATTAACTATTAATTTACGTGACATTACTTTTTAAAATAATAATATCTACACTTCTCCCTTTCCTAATTTTAATTGATATTAATTTTTATAATTATTAACATTTCTTTCTATAAATAATTTATGTAATTAAATTTCATTTCTTTTTATAATTAATACCATATAGAATTAATTTTAATTAAAATATAATCCATAGCTGGCTAAGAGGAACATTAAATGTATTCTAAATCAAGCATTTTACTTACTAATTTCTCCTAAATCATTTGCTTATTCAATCAAATCCTTAAAATCTCTCTCAAATTTGATACTTTTAAATTCTTTGTATATGGTTTATTTACCAAAAATATATATTTTTCATTAGTTGATTTTTTTTTCTAGGTTTTTACTTTTAGTGTTTATTGTTCACTCACCTATGTCCACATGGGTTCATTTGCTAATATTTTCTTATTACCCTTTCCCCCACAAAAAAGAGAGAAGGTATTACAAGTTGATATTGTCACATATTGTCAACCAGAACTCTGCCATTGTAAGGTAGAAAAACCATAACTAGTTTTTATTTTTTGATAGGGCCACTTGGGGCACTACCACTGGCAGGGGAGGCAAGTAGTCGTCAACCCATTCCCGCAATGGAATGCTGCCCAGGGGACTTGAAGCCCGACCACTCTCCCTTGGAGAGGGCATACCACAACCATCTCACCTGAGACGGTTCGGTATATTCAAATATAATTGATACCACATATCTTGCAAACTAGGAAACCTTATGAAGGTTTTAGGGCTTTGGGAGAAGATGGCTAGATAAGGGTGCATCCAAATGTTGTAACACACCGTCCAAATAAGTGGGTTATGTTAGGCAGGGTTTGTGGATAAAGCTGAGATGTTTTGCAAGGAAATGCTTGTTATAAACTCCCTTCCAAATCAGAGTGCTTATAGTTGTTTCCCTAGTCATCTTACTGAGGAAGAAAATAAGGAGAAAGTTGTGCAGCAGCATGAGCCATGAAGCATTGCTTAAAGGGCTTTTAGCTATTACCGTCACTTATAACATACTTATATCTGGGGTTCTTGCAAATTGGGTAGGACTCAGGAGGCTACTGAGCTCCTTGCTGACCCCAGGTTGTTTCATTAATTCAACATGCAAATGCTACAGAAGGGGTGATTTGCATAAAGCTTCTAAGCGGTTGAATTCAATGCTAAATAAGGACTTAACAATGTATTCCATTGACCAAAGCAGTTGTGTGTGTGTGTGTGTGAGAGAGAGAGAGAGAGAGAGGGAAAATTACAACGATTCTGCATGATTTTGATGATAAAATGCTTTGAGTTGCACCAAAAAACAAGTTTAAGAAACAATTGCTAGTTTCAATCTTATCTCTTCCCTCTCCACATGAATTTGACGGTGGCTATTATTTGCAACTATTTACTTAGGGTGCATTTGGATTCACAAAATTGGAATTGGCCTTCGAATTCCAACTCTGCAGAATTGAATTCCTTGGAATTCCAACTCTACATAATTAAATTATGTGGATTCATAATTCTACCATTTGAATGCATGTATGTATGGAATTGGAATCCAAAAATCCCATTTCCACTATTTGGATACACAAATATTCAAAAATCTCAATTAGTCCCATTTTGTTTGCTCCTTATCTAGTGGGTGGCCTTGAGATTCTATGGCCCATCACCAAGGACTCCCACATCTTACGAGTTGGGCACCAAAGCTTTGCATTCGCTATGCTCGAGCTTCTATATGGCCTTCAATTTCCCAATAATCGTTGCGAAGATGTAATGTCTACTCTTGTCAAGATATTAATGTAGTTCACATAACTATGAAGATCATTCGGGGAGAGAAACTAGCTATATCTTTTAACTATTTTCTTAAGCTAACATGAGCTATATTTTATACTCAAGGGTATTTTGGTCAATTAAAAATAACATATGGCATTTTGGACGCTTTGTGTTAAAAAAACTCTTCACAATTGCTTGGGGGAGGTGGGCATTTTAGTAATTTGAATAGACCTAAAACATAGCTAAAACGAGCTAGATTTTGAGGGGCATTTTGGTTAATTAATAAAATAATAAAGGGCATTTTGGGTATTTTGTGTTAAAAAAACTCCTCACAATTACTTAAGGGAGGTGGGTATTTTAGTAATTTGAGTAAACTTAAAGCATGGCTGAAATGAGTTAGATTTTTAGGGGCATTTTGGTTAATTATTATAATAACAAAGGTCATTTTAGGTACTTTGTGTTAAAGAAAACTCCTTGTAGTTGCTTGAGGGAGGAGGACATTTTAGTCATTTGGATAAACCTGAAACATAACATAAGCTAGATTTTCCATTCAAGGGTATTTTGTTCAATTAATAAGATAACAAAGGACATTTTGGGTACTTTGTGTGCTAAACAAATCCTCATAGTTGCATGAGGGAGGAGGGAATTTTAGTCATTTGAATAAACCTAAAGCATAGCTAACATGAGCTAGATTTTCCATTTAGGGGTATTTTGGTCAATTCATAAAATAATAGAGGGCATTTTGGATATTTTGTGTACTAAAAAAACTCATCACAGTTGCTTGAGGGAGGAGGGCATTTTAATCATTGAATAGACCTAAAGCATAGCTAACATGAGCTAGATTTTCCATTCAGGGGTATTTTGGTCAATTAATAAAATAACATAGGGCATTTTGGGTATTTTGTGTCTTATAAAACTCCTCACAGTCACTTAAGGGAGGAAGACATTTTAGTCATTTGAATAGACTTAAAGCATCGGTGAAAGTATTTTGGTCATATGGTATTTTATAAGAAGGAATTGGAAATAACTGTCTCTGGGTAGTTATTTCAATTCTACTGATTTGGGGCTTTAAATCTTCATTCTAATTCCTTGGGGATTTGACCTAAATCCATTTCTGTGATTTAAAATCAATCACAAACGACAGAAATGGATTTGAGTACCCCAATTGTATTTCCACTCTTCCAATTCCCTAAATCCAAATGCACCCTTATTGTAATTGTACCTATTGATTGTAGATTTAGTTATTTACTTCTATTAGTATCATCTAATATCATATTATATTTATTTCATATCCTAGTCTTCATTATATGTAAATAATCGCTACTAAATTGTATTTTAATTGCTTCTTGTTCGTTTCCATAATTGCTTCTTGTTCGCTTCCTCAATCACTCTCAAAATCGCTTCTTAATCGATTCTCGCTTCTCGATTTCTGCTTTCGCTTCTTGCTATGGTAACTATGAGTGAAACTACCCCTTTCATCAAATTCTCCGTAGGGAATTGATTGTGGAACCCTTATCGCCATCGTGAGTTGACACACAAACTTTAGGAAGTTAACCTTATAATATGAATTCCTTTTTCTATTCACTGGTTTTTCTTCCTCTTCCTCTCAAATATGAATTGGAAGCTCTGATACCAATTGTTAGTGTAGTAGAAACAACCCTAATATACCACGTGATGGGATATGGGCCCAAACCACTTACAATCAATGTGATAAACAATAACCCAACAAAGAAATTAACGAGCACACACACCCAACAATGACTATACGTTATTTGGCTCTTTGGCTTACATCTATGGGTGTTGTCCGTTCTTTATTATAAACCAAAGAAATACAAGGTACAATGTAATATATTCTCTCATTTTTTAGCTTAATCTAAGAAAGACTTGAGAACCCATTACACTTGGTACTCTCTCTCTAAACAATGAAGAACACCATCCTCATCTTCTCTCACAACCTAGGGAAGACCCTGCTTTTTCAATATGCAAAATCCCTTTGTCTCTTTGTTTCATTGAGGACAAAACCCTAGAGAAAGGGGGGGGGGGGGACACAGCAGCCCTCTTTTTCTCTTAAGAAATTCTCTTTTAGAAAATGTCCTTCTCAAGTCCTATTCCTTCACGAGTTCACGTACCAGGAAATAGGACACTTCTAATTAGAAACAACTTCTAAATTAGAAGTTTAAATCTCATCCATCGGATTGCTCACCAATCCAACATCTGAGAAGCAACACAAACCCAACACATTTTTTTCTTCTTCTTTTAAACTTAAATTATTTTCTTTACTGATATTAACTAAAAGGAAAGAGTCCTCTTCAATCCAATTATATCTAGACCCGATGTCTATTGGATGGGCTAGACCAGAGTCTGGCTTTTAAAGCTTTAAGATCATCATTGCTAGCACTGACAGATACATGGTTGCATTCTTCATTAGATGATTTATTCAGTGCCAACCTAGTCATTTTAAACCACTAAGATCAAATCATGCATGCCCCTTGGTCCCAGTTTCTGTTTTTTATGATTCCCATCTACTGTCAGAATGCTAGGTGAAAATTTCTGCTATGAGCTACTTAGCTTTCAAGGGTATCAGCGGAAAAAATCAGAGGGACCTTTGATTACTTCATGGCACCTTTGAACCGACACCATAGGGGCCCTTGTAATCTCCCAAAAATGATTTTACATTCTTAACATGGAGAAAGCCTTGCCCAACCATAATCGCAAGGATGAGATGGATGATGCAAGAAACTGAAGGTGACGATACTTTGTTTAGTCAGAATTGGTGATCATGTTTGTCAAATGTACAGCATCCACATATGGGGACAATCCAGGTGGCCTAAGATTTGTTTTGTTAGGATTGGCAATCATGTTTGTCAAATGTGCATCCACATATGGGGACAGGTAACATATGCGTGGCACATAGTGAGCATTTTCTTATGCATGAAGTGGTTTGGTGCGACATGGCAATCATTATGGTCCACTGACTGCATGAATGTTTGGCCTACCTTGTGAATCCACATTAATCAGCTTGAGGGTATATTGACTTCTGAATTTGTATCTGTCACATTTGTTGAAGAAGGGGGTTTATGGACCATTTCAAGGCCATATATGTTGTTTTTTAAACTCCTTCCAGTTGATTGAGGGGACCGCTTCTTGTCTTATATAAAATATCAACAGCAATTTGACACCCTATTTCTCTGTATGACCCTTGGTTCAAATTTCAGTGAATATTAGAACTTTTCTTTTCTCTCTGGGAGCAACAACTACAGCAACAAAGCCTTATCCCAACCATTTGGGGTCAGCTGCTTGGATTCTGTTATGCCATTTGTTTTATCGAAGGTCATTTCTGCCATTAAATCACTAGCATTCATCTTTCCTCGCTTCTTCAACCCAAATCAGTTTGATCTTCCTCTTTGTCCTTTTAATGCCTTCAACTTGCACCATCTCACTCTTTGTCACAGGTGCAGTCATTGGTTTTCATCACACACGGCCAAACCATTTCAGTCTACTTCTCCTTATCTTATCACCTATTGGTGCTACACCCAAGCTCCCATGACTGAATTCATTTCTGGTTTCATCCTGTCTAGTCTTGCCACTCATCCATCTCAACATCCTTGTCTCAGCTACACTCATTCTATTTATGTGTTGTTTCTTGGCTGTTCAACATTTTGCTCCATAAAACAAGGCTGGTCTTATAGCTGTTTTATAAATTCTTCCCAACAAGTTTAATGATATACATTTATAACGCAACACTTCATAAGCATATCTCCAGTTCATACACCCTGCTTTAATTCCGTGAGCAACATCTTCTTCAATATCTCCCTCCATATAGATGATTGAATCAATATAGTGAAAATGGTCAGTTGGGGTATCTTTTGGTTATCAATATTAGTTATACCCTTACCCTTTTTAACTAACAGCACATTCCATGCTTTCTGTTTTAATCTGGCTTATCTTATATCGTTTTGACTCTAGAACATACCTTCCTAGTTCCAACTTGGCATTTACCCCCTTTCTATTCATGTTGATCAAAAAAATATCATCGGTTAACAGCATACACCATGGTGGTCAATTCTAACCCTAAATCTTGCTTGCCTCTTCCACAATAATCTTTAACCCTATTTATTGTTCCATCATACATATCCTTAAATAAGTTAATTTATCCAACTTGGGATCCTTTATTTTCCAAAACCCACCAAATTTTCTCTTTGTGTACCGTATCATATACTTTCTTTATGTCGATGAAGACCATTTGAAGATCTTATTCTCTCTAAACTTTTCCATTAATCACCTAAAGTAAGAAAATAACTTCACTTATCAATCTCCTGGACATGAATCCAAACTGATATTATGATACTCTAGTTTCATGTCATAGTCTATGTTCAATCATTCTTTTCCAAAGTTTTATTGTATGGCTCATAAGAATGATCCCAGAGCGACTTTGAATATTCCCCTTTCTTGTAAATAGGCACTATAATACTTTTCCTTCATCCATTTGGTATTTGTAGTTTTAGTTATGGTGTTGAATAAATGACAAATCATTGTCTTTCTTGCATTTCCACACCTCAATTGAGATACCAGATGATTCTAATGCCTTTCTTATCTTCATTTTTCTCATTACCTCTTTAATTTCAAACAATCTAACCCTATGGAGAAACCCATGATCTCTGATGTCATCGTAGATATTGATTCTTCCTATACCAACATTTTCTACATGACCTTCATTTATGAAATTCAAAAAAATAGGTCCTCCACCTTTATTTATTATCATCATATTTCATTAAAGACTCATTTTCTCGATAATTAAAGACTCATTAATTCTCACTCTTAATACGATCTAACATGATTTAGATCTCTACGTTTTCTCCCATATACATCCATCTTTCTTTCTATTCCATCTCTTAATACATACATCCAATACCACCAACCTATGTTGTGTTAGACTCTCTCTTGTGATAACCTTACAATCCTTAGGCGTTTTCCGTTCCATCCTCCTAATGAAAAAGAAGTCTATTTGGCTCATATTTGATTCACTTTTAAAAGTTAAGAAATGTTCTTCTCTCTTTTTGAATATATATTTACTATTGCAAGATCTCATTTTCCATTGCAAATTTTAAATTGCATCTCCTACCTTATTCCTTTCTCCAAATTTATATGAAACAAAAATCCAGGGGAATGAAATTTTCCAAATTTTTTCTACTTTTGGAGGGGCGAAATTAAAATCAAGGGTAATATGGATTCCCTAGTTTTGGTGAACTATATGACAAGTTTTTAAAATAACAAATGGCTACCAAACATGTCAAATTGCATGGCAACTTTATATCTCATCCTGAATTATTCTTTATATATAGAATCAAATAGTTTTAGGATAAGCTGAACTAAAACAAAATATATGGAATGTAAGTTTAGGCAAGATAGGAGTAGAAATGAGGGAGTAGTTAAAATTGATAACCAAGATATACCCCAGAG
>JAOXJP010031214.1:0-16820 GCA_025762735.1 Platanus orientalis | reverse complement strand
TTTTTTTTCTTGCTTTTTTTCGTTTTGTTTATAAACTTATTTTATATAAATTTGTCTTTTTCTTATTAGAAATCTCTCTCTCTCTCTCTCTCTCTCTCTCTCTCTCTCTCTCTCTTTCTCTCTCTCTCTCATATCTTTGAGTAGTGTTGCTTCATTACATTTTATTAAAATCCAAATCATATTGATTTAAATGAGAAGAATCTTGACACTTAATTTGAGGTATTGTATAAGAAACCCATCAAAACAAGCTTTTTTTTGCTGTATTTTTATTTTATATAAACATTTTCCTATTAATGGGCGTAATTAGAGAGGTAAATGGACCGCATACAAAGAGAACATAGGCATATTAGTATTCGAATTCATTTGCTTAACCGAATATTAAATACAAATACTAATATGCAATGGATATTTAAAATATGATTTGTATTTGTATTCATTTACTTAAATGAATATTGGATATGAATACGAATATATTTGGTAAACAAGTTTAGTTACAAGCTTAAACCAATCTCCAAATTCATATGGTAAATAAGTCAGGGAATGAAAGAAAATACAAAAAACAATGATGAAACCTAAATGAAACATATTGACTATTCCTTATCTTCTTCCTAGTGGCACTGGGTTACACCATTAGAGTTTTTTCTTTTTCTTCCTAGGGGCAGCAGGTTAGGGTTTTCAGTTTCCTCTTGTATGCTTTGTCCTCCCCTTTCTTTGTTGAGTAAACAAGTCTTGTGAAGAAAAAACAAATGACAATGACAGCGACAATGAAAGCAATGGACCTTGATGTAGCATGTTTGGGTTTTTAGTTCCCCTTTTTTCTCCCTTTTTGACTTTCTTTCCTTCTTTGTTGAGTGCTAAGTTTTGTGACTCATGTGCAAAATGCCAAAGAGTAAAATGATGGATTGGACCAAGATGCTCCTCATCCATCGATGGGTATCATGGGGTTATGGGCTTTTGAGTTAAGGGCATTATTTTTTCTTTTATCAATGTGTGCTTCTTTCCATGAAAATGGAAAGGTTTTCTTTAATGAGTTTTCCACTTGGACTTCCTATTTATTAGCTATTGCCATTAGATGCAAATAATTCTTTAGTACAGAATTATCTAAATTTCCTTGTATACTTCTTAAACACTCTATATTAACATGCTACCCTATTAGTTGTTATGCATTCTAGTTGGAACCACAATAGATTGTTCTTGTTAGATCACAGTAGCTGATTTGAATTCTTCAAAATGTCTATATGATACATCACGTTCCCAATTTCAGCCATGTGAAAGCATGGCATGGCCTACCTAGGCTATCCATTAGATAAGGAAACCTTAACATTGCCACTTAAGATCTACTATGGTCGCAACTCAATTGTGTTGTGATCACCATAGGTTAACCTATGGTGAATATTTGAATTAGGTGCCTTCCTAGTTCCTAGTATGTGGATGCACCTCACTGGACTCCAGTATGTTGGCTGCTACCATCAGAGGGAGAACCCAGACTGAGGAGGACGATTGAATGGGATCAGTAGTCAACATTGACACTGCATGGTTTATCTTGCATTCACTATGGGGTGGATCCATCTAAGAAGCTAGACCAAGATACATTGAATGAACCACAACAGCCCAGTCCAACAAAGCCAAGTTTTGGGCCCACTCCATCACGGCTACTGACTAAACCCAAGTAGGCCCCTCTCAAGTTAGTCCATGGTGTTCAACTTCATCTTGGTTTAGATCAGGTCCGATCCAAGGAGTTTCTCAATGAGACAATGACTATTGTGGATGTCGCACTTCACCGACATAAGGGTATGCTCAATTGCACTTGAAATCATCCTCTACTATGTAGATAGCAAGTTATTATCCTCCAATGGGACCTCATGTTGTGTTGACTGAATAACATAGCCGGTGTCGACAATCGGATAGATCGTCGAGGGCAATGCCATAGGTGGATGGCAGGGCCATGATGGTCTAGACTGGGGAGACCTAGATGGCGTTAGCAAAGTTGGACCCAACCATTGTATCACTCTCTCATGGTCACCGGCATGTCGAGGAGAGACCACCCATGCCAGTTGTTGACACTGCGAGTTATCAGCACATAAGTGATTGCCAAAACAACCCAATGGGTTGAGATTATCTTCCCTAGTTATAGCCTCCGATTTGGATCCTTTTCAGTCTTCTTATGGCCTGTTAGGACCCGTCTGTCCTAATAGTGACATGCCACCAAAAAAATCAATAACATAAAATTTGTGGTTTTAGTACCTCCTATTTTTTGTGACATGTCGACCTATTAGGACTCCATTACAAAAAATGCAGTCATAATGGTCTTTTTGCCGACCGTTAGCTCCATTAGTAGGATACCTTTGGCAGCCTTGACATCCCAAGCAAAACTAATTACTGATATTTTAGTAGGGATCAAATCTTGATCAATCTTTCCCAAGGCTTTCAGCATTTTATATGGGATTATATCTAAGGCCATTCCATTGTTCACCAACACTATTTTGATTGCAGGGTTTTTAATTTCTGGCCTTATTTCTTCGGTCGAAAAGATGGTTTTAGGTAACTCTTCACCTTTCTCAATCTCCAAAGCTTCATTGATGGTAGAGATTGCCGCCCCCTAGGCATCCCTTACATCCCCTTCCATCCTTTAAGGTTAACCTAGTTGAACCTTAAAAACTCTAGGCAAAGTATAAACCACATTATAGTCCAAAATGACTACTAGAAAATCACCAAACTAAAGGGCTTGGAAAAATTTTAAATCCATATCCTTGGCTATATCATCTTCTTTTTCCTTGGCCGAGGTCTCAGGTTGGTCTCTCACTTTGGTCAATAGTTCCTCAACCGTGACCTTCTTTTCAAGTTTATCGATTAATTTTACCATTTGGTTTTCAGATCGACTAGTGGTATTGAACACTTTGTCTTCCTACCATTTAGTTTTGTCATAAATGGTCAGGACTCGAACCCTTAATCCCTTCCTTTCTTCTTGCTCTATTGCCATTTTTCTAGCTAGTGCATTCTACCTTTTCAACCTCCTCTTTTGGGTTTTTGTGAGAGGCAAGGGAAACTTCAGATGTTGAACCCTTTCCCATCGGCCAACTAGCCTTCTGGGTGGTATCACCATCATTGGCTTGCAATCGATCCCACTATCTCTCTTTGGATAAGAATGTTGAAATTTCCTAGGAGGGATAGACCCGAAAGAACAGTTTTGAGGGTGGAAGGGCTGACTATGGGGGTGTGGTTTTTCCTAGTTCTGGTCTAAAGGATTAACCATCATTTCCTACGGTCTTGCCCTTCCAAGTGGCCCAACCATGGATGGGGTGAGAATTTAGTTCAAGGTAAAAGAAGTCATTTCTTGGCTCTTATTCAACCAAACATCTTTCACACAAAAGGGGTTGTTTGGCTTGGGCTTCAGTATTTCCTTTAATTCCTTTTCCTTTTCCCTCAGTCAATGGGGTTTTTCTAGCTAAAGTTTATCCCAGATCCACCTTGATCTTGGGGCTTCCATTGACAACTCCTTGCTTTCCCAACTTCACTAATACCATGTTGATTGGAACAGCCGGGAATGGGTTTTCATCAATACCCATCTTCTCCTTCCCTTTTTCTAGGAATTTTAGGAGACCTTTGTCTTTTTAGTACAACATTTCTAAGAACCACACAATTAACCGTGGAATGAGTTCTTGACCCATGCCATTTATAAAACTCTCCACGCTTTAAATCTTTGACACTAGGGACTCTCTATCCTTCTGTCAACCGAATGAATTTCGCAGCCATGAGGTGATCGAAGATATCACTGGTCTTTGTAATGTCAAATGAATAAGACTTTGAATTATCAAAGGTAACCTTTTTTATATTTACGGCTGGATTCTGATCTCGCTCTCTTCTCCTCAATGTAGAACAAGTAATCTACTTGATGGAGATTACTTTAGCCATGTCTAGCTCGTAGTTAGGATCTTGATAATAAGTTCCTAACGAGGTGTTTTGCTCTTGAGACTCCTTCTTCAGTAATCATTTATATCTAGCAGCTCGATCTGGCCGATTACTCGAATAGATCCTCAAAGTCCATGCCTTCAAATTTCTTCATCAATTATATGTCTAGGCCATTCTAAGCCAACTTTACAAAATATGGCTCCAGTAATGTGACTGAACAACGGTTCCAAGCTCTTTTGAACCGTGTTATATATCTCTCGGTTAATTCTCCCTACAATTGATACAACCTTGAAAGGTTAACCATAGAGACCTCAGGTTGAGATCTAAAGAATTGGGTATGACATTTCTCTTACATGTCCTCCCAAGTTTGAATGGAATTAGGGAGCAAGTTGATGTACCATGCAAAGGTAACTTTGGTCAGACAATTACCAAATAGTCTAAGCTTCAGGTACCTATTACTAGAAACTTTACCACATTACATGGTAAAGAGGATGATGTGTTCCATGGTTAACTATTCCATTTCCCTAGAAAATAAGGTGAATTATGGTATCTTGTACCCCCTTGGAAATTTGAAATGTCTATCACTCCAACTTGGATATGACTTCTTATATGAAGGATGATGTATCCTCTTGATGGTATTAACAGCCTCTCAGACGAGCTCTGATGAGATAACAAAATGCTCAGCTCTGCATTATACTCTGAGTGGGTCAAACATGGTCGGATATCCAATCGGTGTGGGAAAGAAAAACACAAAAAGGAAAGGTCAACGTGTCTAGCATACCCCAAACAAATGAAGCCCAAGTTGATTTTTGGCTATAGCTCGAAATACCAACAATTGACACACCCCGAAATTCATGCCTAAAGCCAACCAAAGGATCACGTGCAATATCCGCTAAAGATCCCACATCGCGCCATCCATCTCGATGGAGATACACAAAAGATCCCTAGCTTCACGCTTCTCTAGTTATATAAGAAGAACCATCCCCAGTCAAAGAGAGGTATGAAAAAGAAACATTACAACAATTTTATATAGACGGTCTCTGGGTTGACTTTGGCATCAAAGAAGCTTAGGCCAGTACCCCACTAATGTCCCCAAGCTTCTTTCTCTTTTTTCAAGATCACCATGACTTAGATCATTGTATGGCCACCTGTTGTGTACAATTCATGCATCATCAACTAGTGCCATTTGTGGGAAGTGATCACTTCCTTGATCATTTTCCCTTTATGACAAAGGCCGCATGAAGATAATAGAGCCATGGAAGCCCACCAAAATGCTGCCTCCACCAATACCCAGGAACACCCAAGCTGAAGCCGTTAGGGTAGCAGCCTTAGAGCAACAAGTGGAGGACCTCACTTAAAGTTTGCAACAAACTGCCCAACAAAACCAGTAATTGACAAGAAGGCTCACCACCTAAGGTGAGCAACAATCCTTCAACTCTAGGAACCAACAAAGAGAAGGCCTCAAATCCACAGGGAGGCATCTTGGAGAACAGACTGTTCGGATGGAGGACTAAGGCCCGAACTTACATCCATCACTCGGGCTTGACTCTAGGGATTGAGAGGCAGGGGAGGTCTCAAACGGTTAGAATGAGCAAATGAAAAAAAGCTAGAGAAATTAAACAATGTCATGAAAACAATGAAGGAGAAAGCATTAACTATGATAGAGGCTTTAGTCTAGAAAACCAACCTCCCTTTCTCCTTAACTATGATGAGTTGTCCACTCCCTTAAGAGTTCAGGTTCCTGTAAATGGAGCATTTGATGGGAATAGAGACCCTTTCGATCATATCAAAGCATACAAAACCCTCATGCACCTGTAGGGTGTCCTAGATGAAATCATGTGCAAGGAGTTCCCAATGACCCTAAAGGGCTCATCTCAAAAGTGGTTCAGTAATTTAAAGACAAATATTATTAATTCGTTCACTAAGCTAAGCTAGTTATTTACAAACCACTTCATTGGGGGCTAGCAATATAGATAGCTTGCTACACACCTCCTTAATGTAAATTAAGCCAAGGGAGAATCATTGAGAGATTATGTTTCAAGGTTCAATAAGGAGGCCTTACAAGTCAACGAAGCAGATGAAAAAGTGGTACTGATTGCTTTCATGGGAGGGTTGTGGCCTACAAAATTCTTATTCTCCCTTTCAAAGTTCTCATTAGATAGCATGACAGAATTAATGCTTTATGTCCAAAAACACATGAATGCAGAGGACACCATGGTGGCTTGACGATATCAAGATGTTGAACCTAAGGACCAATTAGAGAAGTGACAGTGGGACGAAAGGCCAAGAAGGGTTGATCAGGATCCTAGATCGAGAGCTGCTATTAACCCTGACCCAAAAGAACAGGCTTGCCAACTAGCCATTTTCAAAGTTATACCCCGCTGAACACTCCACTCGAGCAAGTCCTCATGTAGGTTTAGAACAATACGATGTTGAAATGGCCAGGGAAGCTCAAAGCCCTACCAAAAAAGATACCCCAGGATAAATACTATAATTTTCATTGGGATCATGGTCACAACACATAATACTACTTTGATTTGAAAGAATAAGTAAAAACCCTCATCTAACAAGGGCAGTTGTCCCCTTCATAACAAATCGACCTATGGACCATCTGAGAAGGACTTATGAAGGACTACCCTAAGAAGAAACTCAAGAGCAAGAGCTGCTATGAGAAATCCGGGTCATCTCAGGGGGGCTTGCTATAGGAAGAGAGTCAAGCTCGGCCCATAAAGCACATGCTAGAAAAGTAAGAGAAGGAATGAAAAATGAAGTCTACTTGATTGAGAAAACACACAAGCTACCCCGAGTGGAAAATCACGAGATCAACTTTATTGAAGCAGATGCCTGAGGGGTACAACATCCCCATGATGATGCTTTAGTAGTCACACCGGCGATCGCGAATCACAAAACTTAAATGGTTCTAGTCGATAATGGGAGCTCGATGGATATCCTATACTTGATAGCTTTCAAACAAATAGGGATTGAAAGGGGTAGGTTGCACTATGTAAAGTCCCCCTAGTCAAATTCATTGGGGATAAATTGTACCCAATTAGAGCCATCACCTTACCAGTCATAGTAGGATTCGGACCCTAGCAGATGACCAAAGCGGTTGATTTTTTGGTCATCCGATTGTCCCTCAACATATATCACCATTTTAGGAAGACCGGCCTTGAACTAGATGAAGGCAGTTACATCCACATACCACATGCTGATGTGCTTCCTCATGGAGCATGGCATGAGTGAGGAGAGAGGAGATCAAGTCACTACACACGAATGTTATATAGATTCCCTATGTCACAAAAGATCAAGGGAGGCCCTCCTTATTGAAGACCTCAAAGTCAGGGAGGAACTAGAGCATCGACCAACAGGACTTGTAGAATAGTTAGTTGAGTTAAGCATTGATGAAGTATAATTAAAGCCTTTGGTCTATGTCAGACAACATCTCCTAAGCGAACTCCGATGCCAACTGTAAAGGCTATTGAGCTAGAATAAGGACGTCTTCCCTTGGGTGCATGAGGATATGCCTGGGATCAGTCTCTAAGTCATGGTGCATAAGCAGAATGTCGACCCCTCGGCAAGACCCATACATCAGAAGAAGAGAAGCTTTGCAACCAAAAGAAACTGGGCCATTGTTGAGGAGGTTGACAAACTTTTACAGGCCAAATTTATATGGGAAGTACACTACCCCAAATGGTTAGCCAACGTTGTATTAATAACAAAGGAAAATGGTAAGTAGAGGATGTGCGTGGACTTCACGGACCTCAACAAGGCCTACCCTAAAGACATCTTTCCTCTAACTAGGATAGATTCCTTGGTAGATTCCACCTCAGGACATGAATTACTCAGTTTCATGGACACCTTCTTCAGGTACAACCAAATCAGTATGCATGAAACTGACAAAGAAAAGACTACGTTCATCATCGACCGAGGCCTGTATTACTACAAAGTCATGCCGTTCAGACTCAAGAATGAGAGTGCTACCTACCAAAGGCTAATGAACAACATGTTCAAGAAATATATTGGGAGAAACATGGAGGTCTAAGTCAATGACATGCTGGTAAAAGTCCTAGAGGTCGATCTGGAAGAAACCTTTGACACCCTCAAAAGGTACTAGATAAAGTTAATTCCAGATAAATGTGCTTTTAGAGTAGCAACGAGTAAATTCTTGGGATTCATGGTCTCACAACGAGGAATAGAGGTGAACCCTGAGAAAGTCCAAGCAATCCTTGACATGCAACTCCCACACACCACTAAGGATATACAGTGACTTGCTGGCGAAGTAGCAACTCTAAATTGATTCATCTCTAGGGCAATTAACCGATGCCACCTTTTCTTTCACTTGCTCAAGAAAGCCTTTGAATTAATTAAGGAATCTAAAAAGGCATTTTGTAGCCTCAAGGAATACCTCAGGATCCTACCGCTGCTCAATCGAGCTGAACTAGGAGAGCCCCTATACACGTACTTCACCATATTCGCTATTGCAATAAGCTCAATCCTGGTTAAGGAGGATGAAGGAATCTAAAAACCTGTCTACTACACTAGTCGAGCCTTATGTAGAAATAAGCTTAATTATCCATAAATAAAGAAGGTTACCTTCGCCTTGGTAACGATGATGAGGAAGCTACAACCATACTTCCAAGCTCACACCATTGTTGTACTGACCGACTAACCCTTAAGGGATTCCTTACAAAAACTTGACACATTAGGGTGTCTTGTCAAATGGTCGATCAAGTTAGGTGAATTCGACATAGAATACAGGCCGAGAGGCATAATGAAAGGCCAAGAATTGATGGATTTTGTGTTTAAACTCACACATTCGAATGATGAAGTTGAAGGCGATCCCCTTGGAGCCCCACAAGAGAAGGGATGGGTTCTCAATGTGGACGGATCCTACACCAGTTCAACTAGCGGGGTAGGCTTGATCCTGGTCATCCTAGAAGGAATCGAACTAGATTATGCCATATGCCTCAAATTTAAGGCAACTAATAATGAGGATGAATATGAAGCCATGATAACAGAGCTAAAGATGGCTCATGAGCTTTGGGCCAAACACGTTACTCTAAATAGCGACTCTTAGCTAGTTGTAGAACAAGTCCTAGGGGGATATAAAGCTAAAGGGGATAGGATGAAAGGATGTCTGAAGGTGATCAAGATCCTTATTGTTGGCTTTAAAAAATTTAAAATCAAGCACATTCCCAGACACTAGAATAAGCAGGTTGACTGGCTAGCTAAGCTAGCCTCGGGACTGGGAGACCACAAAGACAATAGGGTATTGGTAGAATATCTTGTAGAGCCAAGCACCAGTAGCATAATGGCAAAACTAGTAGGATTGACCGAGGACAAGTCCAAATGGACCACCCCTGTAATCTGATTTATTAAGACCAAAGATCTCCCCAAAGAAAGAAATGAGGCAAAGAAAATAAAGCTTTGAGCTGGTCGGTACACATTAATAGGGGATGTGCTCTACAAACGAAGTTTTACTCTACCGTATCTAAGGTGTCTTTCTCCTCTAGATGATGGATTATGTTATAAGGGAAGCACATGAGGGAATATGTGGCAACCACTTTGGAAGCCAGTCTCTAGTGCACAAACTCATCCGAGCCGGCTATTATTGGCTGACCATGCAAGCAGATGCAAAGAACTGTGTGCAAAAGTACGATAAGTGCCAGAGGTATGCAAATGTTACTCAACAACCATCCTAAGAACCCTACCCATGGGTAGACCATGGCCCTTTACACAATAGGGAATTGATATAGTGGGGCCCTTACCCTAAGGGAAAGGATAAGTGAATTTCATGACAATAGCTGTCGACTACTTCACCAAATGGGTAGAAGCCGACTAGGCACGATAACATAGAACAACATTTGGGATTTTGTATGGAAATCCATCATCTATTGGTTCAACATCCCTCATGTATTGGTCACAGATAATGGGAAACAATTTGACAACTGGAAATTTTGAGAATTATACTCCCAATTGGGAATTAAGAATCATTTTCCTCCCCAAGGCATCCTAAAGCTAATGGACAGGTGGAAGTGATAAACAGAACACTCCTAAAGATGATTAAAACCTAGTTGGAAGCCTCAAAGGGGTCTTAGCCTGGCCTTTAGGAGAAACCCCATTCGCACTGGCCTTTAGGAGCTAAGCAGTGATACCTGTAGAGATCGGGTTAACCATCTATAAAATAAATCAACCAGATCCCAAGAAAAATCAATAGGACCTCTACCTAAACCTGGATCTCCGTAAAGAAAGGAGACAAGAAGTTGTGATTAAGAGGACTGCATACTAACAAAGGATGGAAAAAATACTATCACTCAAATCTCTATATGAGGAAGTTCAAGACAAGAGATTTGGATTTATGAAAAGTGAGCCAGTCCACGTAGATTCCAAGTGATGGGAAGCTTGGGCAGAACTGGAAGGGACCCTATTGAGTATAAAAAGTTAACTAACCCGGTACTTATCACCTAGAGACAATAGAAGGGCAGCCCTTGCCACATCCATGGAATGTCGAGCATCTCCAAAAATATTACCAATAAAGAAAATTATATACACCCAATATATAATGAATGTTTTACTTTCCTTTAAATATGCATGTCGAATTACCATGTAAGTTAAAGAAAAAAGCCAAGAGATTGGCTAAGGTCGTGAGGTCAACCAAAACCTCTTGAGCAAGGTAAGAAAAGCTAAGAGATTGGATAAGGTCATGAGGTCAACCAAAACCTCCCGAGCGAGGTAAGAAAAGTTAGGAGAATTGGCTAAGGCCATGAGGTCGACCAAAACCTCCCAAGAAAGGTAAGAAAATCCAGGAGATTGGTTAAGGTTGCAAGGTCAACTAAAACCTCTCGAGCTAGGCAAGAAAAGCTAGGAGAATCGGTTAAGGTCGTGAGGTTAACCAAAATCTCCCGAGCAAGGTAAGAAAAGATAGAATATTAGTGAAGGTTAAGAGGTCGACCAAAACCTCCCGAGTAAGGTAGGAAAAGCCAAGAGAATTGGCTAAGGTCATGAGGTCAACTAAAACCTCCCAAGCAAGGTAAGAAAAGCCAGGAGATTGGTTAAGGTCGTGATGCTAACTAAAACCTCCTAAGCGATGTAAGAAAATCCAAGAGTATTAGCTAAGGTCACGAAGTTAACCAAAACCTTTCGAGCCAGGTAAGAAAAGCTAGGAGATTAGCTAAGGTCGTAAAGTCGACCAAAACCTCCCAAGTGAGGTAAGAAAATCCAAGAGAATTGGCCAAGGTCATAAGGTTGACCCAAACCTCTTGAGTAAGGTAAGAAAAGCCATGTGAATTGGCTAAGATCGTGAGGCCAAACAAAACCTCCTGAGTGAGGTAAGAAAATCCAGGAGATTGGCTAAGGTCGCGAGGTTGACCAAAACCTCCCGAATGAGAAAAGAAAAGCTAGGAGAATTGGCTAAGGTCATGTGGTCAACCAAAACCTCCCAAGCAAGGTAAGAAAAGCTAGGAGAATTGGCTAAGGTCATGAGGTTGGCAAAAATCTCCTAAACAAGGTAAGAAAAGCCAAGAGATTGGCTATGGTCGTGAGGTCAACCAAAATTTTTTATATGAGGTAAGAAAAATCATGAGAATTGGCTAAGGTTGCTAGGCCAACCAAAACCTCTTGAACAAGGTAAGAAAAGCTAGGAGAATCGGCTAAGGTCATGAGTTTAACCAAAACCTCCTAACTGAGGTAAAAAAAGCCAGGAGAATTGGCTAAGGTTGTGAGGTCAACCAAAACCTCTCTAGCGAGGTAAGAAAATCTAAAAGATTGGATAAGGTTACAAGGTCGACCAAAACCTCCCAAGTGAGGTAAGATAAACTAGGAGAATTGGCTAAGGTCGTGAGGTCAATCCTAACCTCCCAAGCAAGGTAAGAAAAGCTAGGAAATTGGCTAAAGTCGTGAGGTAGACCAAAACCTCCCGAACGAGGTAAGAAAAGCTAGGAGAATTGGCTAAGGTCATGAGGTCCACCTAAACTTTCCGAGCATGGTAAGAAAAGCCAGGAGATTGGCTAAGGTTGTGCGCTCGACCAAAACCTCTCGAACAGGGTAAGAAAATCTAGGAAATGGGTTAAGGTCGTGAGGTCGACCAAAACCTCTCAAGCTGTTGGGATTTTTACCTAATCCAGGATCATGAGAAATGAAATAAAACATAATAAAGATCAAGAAACAAAGAGACAAGAACACCAAATTTACGTGGTTCACCCAACTTGGGTGTCCACAGAGTGGCTACTATTTTTCACTATAATAGAAAGCAGAAAGTAAAATATGATCTGTTGTGGCTACCCCACAACATTATACATATATAATTAGGGCTACGCCATATAAGTGTGAAACTACAATAATATCCCTACAAAAAAATTTTGGTTAGGGTTACCGCCCTGAACCCCCACCTTTGGGCAAGGGGGTGCTACCCCCCTCCAACTTACCACGAAGTTGGATTCGTGAATCAAGGAAATGTGTACAGTACTATCAGGCTCCACACTTCCTATCACAAGCAATGTTAAAAGGCAAGGCCGTGTGGTCGACCATAAACCCCCAAAGTAGGTAGGAAAGGCTAGAAGAATAATAAATCTTATGGGATCATCTAAAACCATTTGAGTGAAAAGAAAATAATAAAAGAGAATGAAAAGAGGATTATTCATTTAAATAAAAAGAGTACAAAAGAGGGGAGCTATGAGTCAACCTAGAAAAAAGAGAGAAAACATCCATGACAAAAGCTTAGGACCCGACATTGTCCTTCTCCTCCTCAGCGGCCCCAGTGACCTTAAAGATCGACTTTGACTCATCATTAGGGAAAACTGGGACAACTCAAGGGTGGGATATTCATGAGTTACTTGTCTCCAAAGAGCCCTAAAACCACTGATGTAGTACTTAGTCATAATATCCTCGAAGGGGACAGATTGTTTGAAGGTCTCAATAGCAGCCTCGATGGTAGTGCCTTCTCTTCGATAAAGCTCGCCTTCAAGTTGTCAAGAGACTTCTATAGAATGGTCGCCCCAACCCTCTTGCCCTTGAGAAGCTTCTAAGTCTCCTTGATGGTGGCCTCAGTACCCTTCAGCTTGCCTTCAGTCTTGATGAGACTCTTCACCATAGTAGACCTGTCTGCATTAGCTTTGGTAAGCTTCCTCTTAAGCTCACCAATGAAGGCCTTAATACCTAGCTATTGTTAGGACATGGATGCCACCACAGTCAAATCCTGCAAAACAGAAAGACAAGAAATAAGCCGATAAAAAGATATAGACCAAGGAAAAGAAAATGAGGAAGTACCTTCCTGAGTTTAAAAAAAAAGACTCCTAGGGTCATAGACGGGATGCTCTTAAAACTCTCAACATCATCACAAGAGATGACCGGATTGAGCCTTTCAGCCACTAACTCGGCATCCTAAAGAAGGGAGTTAGACATCAAGCCTTTCCCTTTATTTTCTTGACCCCTAGTGAGTACTGGGGTAGGTCTTTGACTACCTCCTTAAAATTAGGGGCAGACTCGATAGCAGCCTTTAGGTCAACCATACTAGCCAGTAGAGGAGGAGCGGAGGATGGAGCCAAACTTTTGGCAATCTTGTCCTTGGTAGGTCGGTCTACTATAGCCAAACCTAGGCCTCTTCACAACTTACCCCGACGTATTGCTGTTAGCCTTAGCCTGGATCCTGGCCAAAGCACCCTTCGGAGGATGAGCATCCATCTCCAAAAAAGGGAAAATATTTTAAAAAGGGAGAGAGAAAGAAAGAAGGGGAAGAAGAAAGAAAAAATAAAGGTGAGAAACGACAAAGGAGGGAGTAAGGGGTCATCTTCAGAGTCACCACTTCCCTTGGAAAGAATGTCTTGAGCTGGCTCAGGATTGAGCAAGTAAGTGTACAAGGACTCGGGAGTAACGAGGAAAGAAAAATGCCTAACAAGGTGAGTGGCAGCCCAACTTACTTAGAATAATTGGTCATTGTCCAGCCTCGGTTCAAACAAAGCTAAAAAAACAGGCAAAAAAGAACAAGTTAGCTAAACCTACAAATAAGGGAAAGCAAGACTGCAAGAAAGGAAGGCTCGCCACATAACTTGGGCATGTTGAATAGGCAATCGAGGTCTTCCTCCTAAGAGCAGGATCCCATCCGTCACCAAAAATAAAGAAAAACCTCTCCTTCCACCCCTTGAGGGAGGAAGGGAGATTGATGATTAGACTACAAAATCTATCTTGACAGGTGAAGTACCAATAACCGGAAGGCATCTTGACTGCCTTATCGCAATAGAGGAGCTCGAGGATGGTCAAACAGTCCTGGCCCTCATTGCATGCTAGCCATAACACCATGTAACCAATCAAAATTCGCCACCCATTCGGCATGAGTTGGCCCAGGGCCAAACGAAGGTGGGACAACAACTCCCGAACAAAAAGTGGGACAGGAAAATGGAGGCCCCAAACCAGGGCTTGTTCGAAAAAGATGACTTCTCTAAGAACAAAAGTGCAAGCTCGTTCCTCTAGTTGAGGAACCATAAGCCGAATTCCTTCAGGAATTTGGAAGGTGGTTGAGTTGAGACGTAGAAAACGAGGAAGTGATATCCTCATTTATGAAAGGCTCATTTACAAATTGAGAACAATGAATGGAATCGGTAGACTGGGCCTGGTCGGCTGAGTCATGTCGAACAAGGGGATCTCTCATGGCTTTAACTGAGTCGGAAGAATCAGAGCCAACACCATCCAAGCTCATTCTACCAAGGGGGTAGATGGCTTTAACAGAATGACCCAAAAATAAAAAAGCTTAGTATAAACCCAACCTAAGAAGGACAGATTGTAAGGCAATGAGTTCAGGTTGGGGGGAGATTGTCGCATCCTAAGGAAGAAACAAAAGCAAACAAAATGGAAACCAAAGGGGGAGCCGGTGGGATCTAATATCGAAAAAAAGGCTTGGACTCAAAAAGAAGTTTAAGAGATGAAAGGTTGAGGACTTATCGAAATCAAAGAAACACTAGAAACCACAAACAAGGTATGTCATAAGAAACAAAACAAGCGCTGGAATAAGAGAAGAAAAAAGTTGCACCAGAATACATGTTAGGAACCGAAAAGGATGAAGCATGACACCAAGAGGATTTTTTGAAAAATTCTTTGAATGAGGAACAGGCAGCCACCAAATAGCAATTTTATAGCCAAATCCATGTTCTATTTTGAACTATTCATCCTACAGAAGAACCTATGTCGTCGGATGTCTGCATCACTCAAGGGAATGACTGCCAATGTGATGTGCATATGGCACTAAGAAATGCGTAACACAACTCAAGTAGAGTAACCACCAAAAATTAAAGAATGAAAGACAGACAATAACAATTGAATTTTGCCAACCGTCAGTTCAGATTCCCTTTTCCCAAATAGCTTTTAGACCCAGTATTGGGGGGTAACTGATGAGATAATAAAGCACTCAACTTGGCATTATTACTCTAAGTGGGTCAAACACAGTTGAATAGTCAATCGGTGCAGGAAGGTAGAACCAAAAAAATCAAAGGTCAACATGTTTAGCATACCCCAAACGAACAAAGCCCAAGTTGATATAACCATTCGGCCATAACTAAAAGACCAGCAACAAACACACCCTAGAATTCACGCCAAGATCCAAGCAGAGGATCTCGTGCAATATCTGCCAAAGATCCCGCATCACGTCATCCATCCTGGCAGAGATATGCAAAATATCCCTAGCTTCATGCTTCTGCACTTATATAAGAAGGACAATCCCCAGTCAAAGATAGATATAAAAATGAAACATTAAAACACTTTTATATAGACGATCTCTAGGTTGACTTTAGCATCAAAGAAGCTTAGTCTAGCACCCCACTGGTGTCCCCCAAGCTTTTTTTCTTTTTGTAAGACCACACTGAAAGTCCAGATTTATCCTAGAGGGGGGTGAATAGGATATCTAAAAATTCTTTTTAATTTACCCCCAATTAAGATTCCAATTTAAGATGTTTATTATAATACTTAGAATTTTATTGCACTTATGAATATGCTTTAATTATTATAAATTTAAGTGCAATGCAATGGAAAAATGAGATATTGATCTTTCAAATACTTTATGTTTTCACTTAATTGCAAATGTAAAAGATCATATATGAAATGATAAAAATGTCATGTAAATATAGAGAGAAAAGACAATTCACACACAATCAATCATACACACAACACAATGTTTATAGTGGTTCGGTACTCAGGCGTACACCCACTTTCAAAGCTCCCAACCGAGCTACTGAAATTTTATTTAGATTGAATTTCATTACAGTCAAGGTTAAAATCACAAAACCTATCTACTTGCAAAGTCAGCTTTACTCTCGGTGTCTTCGGCGGGAGAGGTTTATACTCGGTGCCTCCGACGGGTATTGGTCTACCTACACTACCGGTGTCTTCGGCGGTAGTGTTGTGGTCTACACCCGGTGTCTCCGACAGGTGCATTTTACACTACTGGTGTCTCCGCTGGTAATACTAAATACACAAAGAGAATATATTAAATCAATACAAATTACCTCAAAAGGTTTGTGTATTACTTGATGCTCATATAGGTGGTTACTCCTATGTTGAGCTAATGTGTCAATGATCTCCACCAAGCTTCCAAAAGTGCCTCCTTGCTACTTGGAGCTTCACATAAGGGTTTACTTGTAAGTAAACCATTCCCCTTGATTCCCTCTTCTTGTTCTTCAGTTATAGAGTGCTAGGGAAGCACTTGAATGACTCTTGATCTTCAATAGATACACATTAATGGAGCCTTTGGTAGTTGGGAGGTGTAAATGCCTTGCTCTCTCTCTCAAAGAATTATTCTCTTTGGTTTTGGGTATGTTCTTGTGTGTTGGAGAGCTCATTAGAGCTTCTTTTATATTTATAGGTGACGAGCACAGTTGTGCACCCTTGATATGACATTTATCCCAATGGTCAAAAAATTGCAAGCATTG
>JAOXJP010031203.1:0-16821 GCA_025762735.1 Platanus orientalis | reverse complement strand
CCCACATAAGGGTCTCTGGGGCCACAAGGGGCAATTCACATAGGGGTCTACGGGACTACATCAGGCAACCCATCTAAAAGTCTCCGGGGTCATAAAGACCATACACATATATAAAGGTCACAAGGACCAACCCACTTAGGGGTCTCCGAGCCCAATGAGGCATATTCCCACATAGGGGTATAATATTAAATCCTCACATCCAAAATCACATTCCAAAACCATGTATTTGTAAAATAAGGTAGATACTACATAATCATATCATTTGAAATATCTATGTGTTCCATCTCATGAAGAGTCCAAGGAAGTAGTAGAAAATCACATGAAATGGATCAAATGCTAATATGCAAGTGAAAGTACTTAGCCCATAATTAAGGGCATAAAGGATACTCATGAATGTGAAATCATTTTATGACAAAGTTCATGTAGGTAGAAAACCAACTATCTTAAATCCTTTTTTTTTAACTTGTTTAGAAATCCCGTGTAAAGAGCCACATAAAAATCACAGAGTAAGCCATGCCAATGATAACATGCCCATGCCACTAAGAGGTATCACATAATGTAAAGAGTAATATGGTCACATGAAAATCAATAGAATCAACACATTTTATCATGGTGTAACATGAATCAAATGAAACACACTAAAGAGAGTAATAGACTAACATAGAGAGTTAATGGAGCATCACTGCCATAAGCCAACATATATTTGGGAGAATCTCACATAAGAAACATTAAGCTCATGCAAGGATTCAAAAGACATCCAAGAAACATGTGAATAATAGGTAAAATTTGTAAAAGACATTTTATCACACAAGTAGAGTGAAAGAATTAAAAAACTATCATAAGAAGCCAATAGAGCATCACAAGTTGACATAAGCCAACATATTATTGAAAAAATTATCATAGGAGACATTAGGCTCATACAAGGAATCAAAAGGCATCCATGAAACATATGATTAGTATGAAAAATCTATGAGAGTCATTTCATCAAACATGTAGAGTGCAAGAATTAAGGAACTCAAGGAAATCAATGGGGTAAACCCCTTCACCACAAGAAACCATTCCAATCCCTATAAATCATGTAAATCAAAATCCCAAACACTTTCACATATGTTAAAGATCATCCTAATCATCTCACAAAGCTCAAATAAAGATGAATCCACCAAAATATACTCTCAAACAACAAGTCTAAGATCCTATGAAGGAAAATGGTGCATAAACAACATGTCCAACACATAAAATCCATGAAATTAAAGTTCTGCATAAGGAAATAATCCAATTCATAAGGAATAGATATAGAACCACCAAAACAAAGATTACTTTGCATAGGTCTGAGGTACTAGGCAAGAAAAGTGAGCATTAAATGCATATCCACTCACTATCTTAGTTTTTTCTCCTTGCTTGAGCTTCAAAGTCCTCCAAGGCCTCCTTTCCCTTTGCTCTATCTTCTGTAAAAATAAAATAAAACTAGTATAATTAGATAAAACATGAAAAACTAGGAAGAAAATAAGCTATTCTAATAGATTTTTAGAGTTGAGAGTGAAACTTACCCAATTGGGGAAGAACTCCCATACTAAGCTCAAGAACTTTTCCTAATCTCCCTAACTCTTTCCCTCTTAATTCTAATGAAGAGAAATGACCTAATTGAGGTATTATTAGGGTTACAAATTGCCCATGACAAGATTTCACATGTTTGGGAGACCAATGAGCAAGTGCCACATCAAAAATCACATTTTGGGCAATTTTTAACTATTTTTTATTTTCTAGTTCTCTGGACCTCGAGCCCTCGCCTTGATAGGTGAGCCCTATGGACACCCTTAGAGAGCACTCACCTCAATTGGCAAGCCCTCGGGTACCCCCTCGGTGAGCCCTCCCCTTAATAGGCGAGCTCTCGGCCGGAGAAACCTGAGAGTCCTCAGGTTTTTCAGGAAAACCCGTTGTGGGGAAAACGATTGTAACTTTCTCTAGAAAACTTAGAATTGGGAACCGTTTATTGTGTTGGAAAGAAAACTTGACAAATTTTTTAACAAGGTATATATAATTATTTAGTTTATTCAAGATTGGTGTTAGTGGGCCCAAGAAGTTAACCTAATTACATAGTTGGGAAAAATTCTGAACTTGAATAGTTTTAGGTCCAACTTGGGTTCTATACTTCTAAATTGGTCCAATAGGTTCCTAAACCACTCTAAGGTATTTATAAGAATGTGAAAGGATAATTTTATCCTTATAGAGGTGAAATTACATTTTACCCCTTAAGTACAATATGGGGTATTACATATAGCTTCCAATTAGGCATCACTTGTCATTTTCAATGCATTTGGACAATAGAATAGTGGGATGCCGTTGGAGATCAACCCCAAACCTCTTTCAATCCTCTCTAAATTCAAATAAACAATAATGAGTGGAAGTGGATCGTCATGAAACTTCTTGCTCCTCGCTTCCCATGAAAAAGATTTATGGAAAAAATCGGTTACGAACTTGGTAAGTATTTGATCTCTTGTTTGTTTCTTTTGATTACAATATTGGTTATTTGTGATTTTTCAGTTCTTCTTCAAAAATATAGTTGTAGAATTTTGAATTTTTGTAAAAACTTTGGGATTTTTTTTATTCATGTATGATTCAATATTTGTTTAGAATTGTTTTGGATTACTTTGCATTGCTTGGAATAAGTTTTTAGAGATTTGACCTTCCGGAGTCCTGAAAACTTTCATTGCCCTAATTTTCAGGCGTGATGTTTGAATTTTAAAATTCAAGCCTCAACATTAAAATTCAGGCATCCAGCTTGAGAAAAATTACTTTTTTTTTTTTTTTTTATGTATATAGGCTAAAGATCATGTACATGTACATGGGTTTTGGACTGGTGTCTTAGACATGTGGGGCTGTTTGTGTAAGAAGGCCAAGGAACGTGTAAAGGCATTGGGGTTCAGGCCATTCTTATGTCTGCCATTACTAAAGGTAGACAAAGGGCTACTAATGGGTCTCGCAGAGAGGAGGTCACCAATGACCCGCACATTTCACTTCCCAATGGGTAAGATCGGTCCTCGATAGACTTCTACATGATGATGGGGCTTTCCATGGATAACATGCCTCCACCCTGGGTGGTAGATCTCTTACATGAGTTAGTATAGAGAGGTCTAGGGCCACATCCCATTGTGTACTATAGGAGGTCAAAGGGAGTTCTTTTGTCCTAGTTTGAGGAGAACAATATCTTGGCCACCAACGATAGTAAGGATGCTGAGATTGACTTCATGGTGAGGGCTTTCCTCATTTATATGCTGACCTAGTCTATTTTTAGTGCCAAAAGTGATTGGATGTATTTCCACTGGCTTTTTGCCCTTGAAGACCTAACCAAGGTGAAAACATATGGTTGGAGTAGATCCGCCCTTGGGTGGATGTATGCCAACATGGGTGAGATTGCCAATGGGGGTCCCATGTTTTCCTCAGGCTCCACTTTCTTTGAAAGGTATGTAATTTATGGAATTTTCAAATTTGTTTTTGTATTGTTTTGATTTCATATTAACATTTTTTTTTGAATTATGTAGGTGTGATGCTATGAGAGGCTAACACCTCTAGCACCCAAAAGGAAGGGTAAAGAACTTTTCCCCTTTCCTTATGTAGAGAGGTGGTCTACTTCACAGGCTTATCATAAGAAGATGAGGCCTATCTCTCCATTTAGGAGGAAACTAGACGGGTTCACAGCTTCCCAAGTAAGTAAAATGGTTTGACATTGTTTTATTTTCTTTATTTGGTTGGATTTATTTAGGCTGACTTAAGCCTGTAATTATGTGCAGGTTTATTGGCATCCTTGGGCCATTGGGCCCTTGACAGGGAAGCAACTTTGGGCCAGGACTTGGTGTGGGACTGGTCTTGGTCAAGGATTGTGTTGATTGCCTCTGGTGAGATCGAGTGGTATCTTGGGGATAGGTGTTGGAGGCAAGTGTGAGAACTTGAGATTTTTGTAGATCCTCGTTTACCTCCTCGAGGGTCCTATAGACCGAGGTGAGACAGGGGAGGATGCCATGGGATACCTAGTCCCAGATATGGACTATACTAAGTGGTGGGCCACTCAGATATGTGGGCCTTTGGCCGAGTCCATTGAGCTATAGGTATGTAAAAAAATTAATTTTTTTATTATGTTTTTTATTTGGACTTGACTAATTTTTTGATATCTTTTGTTTTCTAGGTGGCACCTGATGTAACACCCCCAAACCCGGACTCGGATATGGATCCGTATCACTCCGGATTCAGATTTGTTACTGCTCATAAATCCAATAATCCACATAGAAATTGGCCCAAATCCTGGGCTACAAGTAAGATCTAATATAGTCCACCTATTCTCATTTGAATTTTTCTTAAGTCCACTTAATCTAAGAATCATATTTCAATAGTTTGTGGAAGCGCATTCAGTATTCACGAGTCACATACATTCAGATCAAAATGCAGAAATATAATCTTAAATCCATAAAGATCATAGTAGTCTAATAGTATTAGATCAAAAGAGAGATATCACTAGGGTGCCCTCTCAACTAAATATACAAAGGGAAACATCTACTAGTCTGAAAATATGATTCCAACGCAAAGGGGGGATCCTAAAATATGTTCAAAACAAGGATAAGAAAGATGAAAGGAAAGACATGGATGCCATAACAAGTCCCTCTAATGGAGGACCTGCAACAATAATCAATCTGAAAAATAAACGGTTGCGTTAGTCCCAAACTGTAAGATATCTAGCAGACTATAAATAATGTGAAGTAAAGCACACATCTGAATACTAACATGTCCGAAGGTCAATACAAAGCTAAACATATATCAAGGTAATAATCACAATCATGCTAGTAAAAAGGAATCAATAGTTACATGTCAGACAAAAGTCAAGGGTTCAATACAAAGGTCTAAGTTCAATCAATATTTCAATGCAAAGGTCAAAGCTCATAAATTCTATGACATATGTTAGTCTCGAGGGATCTGATGTTCTACAATTTTAGAGTGTTCAAAAATCGATGTTCAAAGTGTTTGAAGTCTACATGATTCACAACGATCGAAGTAGTCTAAAGTTCAATGTAAAATATTCGTATGCTTTGGCCAACCCCATGGGTAAGTTTAATGTCCTTGTATAACCCCAAGGAGGAGGGCCGATATCTATGAGTCAAAGAACATTTCTGAAGTACTTTTCGATGTTCACAGTGTTCGAAATTCACAAGGTCCAATATTCAAAGGAGTCCAAAGTTTAATGTTCAAAAAGGTCTAATGTTTGATGGTCAAAGGTTCAATGTAAAGTATTCGTATGCTTTGGCTAACCCTACAGGTAGGGGCTTGATCTTGTGCTAAACCCCACGAGTAGAGCTAATGTCCTTGTTTAATCCCAAGGAGAATGACTGATGTCCTTATTATAACCCCAAGGAGGAGGGCCAATATCCGTGAGCCAAAGGGCATGTCCGAAGTACTTTGTCACACTTAGCCTTATGAGAAGGCCCAAATAGTCAAGGGTTTGAAGTTCAAAAAGAGGTTCACATCAATAAATCCAAAGGTCATATAGTTTCAATAATTAGAATGTTTCTATAATGTGTAAAGCAATTGTGAGCATCATTATTTGGATCAAGACTTCCAATCATTTCAGAGATTTCAAAAGATTCATATACAAACTCTAAAGATCAATGAGGAATATACTTCATCAAATCCATGGTAAGCTAGATATTCTTACCAAAGCTCAAATCCAAGGTATCCAAGCAAAAAACCTTCACCTCAACCTCTATTCACACCTTACTCTATAAAATAGGCATAGTTCTAACATTAGAGGAATGAAACTATGAAGTTTTAGTAGAAGAACAAGCTAATCTAGAAGGATTTCCATAGTTGAAAGTGAAACTTAAACAATTGGGAAAGAACTCCTTCCTCTTCCAAAACTCCCCAAGTCTCTACTTTGGATTGATCTTAGACTGATCAAACACTATTTGAACACTTTTATGAGACTAGAGAGGTCTCAGTTCGATCCTGGATCGATCCAAAGAAGTTGAATCAAATTAAAATAGAGTTTTATAGCTTTTACCCCCTCTCACGAAAATGCTCATAACTCTCTCTAGAAAACTCAGAATCGATTTCTGTTTATTGGGTTGGAAACTAGACTTCAACAAATTCCAAAAAGATATGGATCACCCTTTATTTCCCTTAGGATTAGTGTCAGTGGACCCAGAAAGTGACCCCAAATCTGTAGGCCTATCAGCGCTAACTCCTTATGGGAGAATCATCATAACATTTTCTAGGAGACTCGTAATCGCATAATGTTTGATGGATTGGAAAGTAGACTCATAGATATTCTAATTCACTTGGTATTGGTGTTGGTGGGCCCGCACAGTTACCTCAAATGAGAATTCAGGATAACTTTTGAACTTGATAGGTTTGAGACGCAACTTGGGGTTTACACTTCTAACTTCATCCAATGGGTTCCTAAACTACTATATAGTCTGTTTAAGCATGTGAAAGGACAATTTTACCCTTATGGGGGTAAAATTACAAATTTTCCCTTTTTATACAAAGCGGTTCTTTACACCTGATGTAGGGGGACAACTTGCAGGTTAGCTTGAGGAAGGTGCAAAGCCCGTGCCAAGGGCTAGGAGAGGGAGAAAGAGGAAAGTCTTTGATGTAGGGGCTTCTTCTGAGGAGCTGAGGGGTAGGGTGCTTGAGGTGGTCACAGTGATCGACACTCAGGGGGTCTTGATAGAGATGGCTCTTCCTGAGGTGAGGTTCCCAAGGGTTGGCTACCTCTGGACATCGTTACATAGGGAAACTTGTTTATTTTCTTTTATTTATGTTTATGTAAAAATTTTGAAGTGTCTTTCAATGTCTTTTTCATTTTTACAGGTTTCCTAAGTGGTTTTCATGACCCTCCAAAGGCTGGCTTGGTCTTTCAACTTGGTGAGCCAGGTCCATCTAGACCACTAGTAGAGGTATCCTCCTTGAAGGAGAAGCATGAGGCTAAGATCACTGAGGTTAAATTTTGACTTCTTTAATTATTTTGGATTTTTGAAAAACTTAATTATCTAACTCATTTATGTATATTCTTTTGTAGCTGTTGAAGTAGATTCTGGCTATAGGAGAGGGCGGCAAGAAGGAACCCAGAGATGAGGATGAGGACATGCCTCCTGCACCCATGGGAGAGGAGACAGTTAGTACTGTGGAGCCTACAGATCTTATAGAGAATGATGGTACCCCTATAGCTATTGGTGGTGAGAGTATACTTCCCCATTATAGGCTAGAAGAGTCATACACGAGGAAGCAATGGGCCCGGAGAAAGCCACTCAAGGAGAGGAGGGCACAGATGGCAACCAACCCCCTAGATGAGGAAGTTGGTGAAGATGGTGATTGATGTTATTTATTTATTTTTCCTTTTGTTGTTTTTTTGGAAGAGTATACTTGTAAAAACTTCATTTATTTTGAATGGAATGGAAGTTGAATATTGATATGGTTTAATGGAATGAGTACTTTGTTCTAAGTTATGATTTATATGCATTATGTAAATCGGGGTGAGAAATATCCAAAATTAATGAAGAAGGTAAATCATTGACCTAATCAAAAATAAATTTTAAGTTGGTAAATAAACATGAATTCCTAGTTCCATAATCCAAGCATGCAAGCACACAACGAAAAAATTATATCCATGGTTTTTGATAGAATCTATAAGTTAGGTAAACCAATCTAAATGCCTCCAAAAAAAAATCAGATCATGGGAATAGTGACTAGCTTAGGTAACTCAACCTGATCACGTTGACGTAGCATCCACGACACTAGGATTGTTCCCATCCTAAATGTATGCTAATGTCGGTCCATTGGTAGGTAGTGACAAAGAGAAAATAAGGAGGCTTAATGAGTGTAAGTGCAATGTGCAGTTTCGTATCTTATGGTCTCATTTCAAATAAAGTGAAAATCAAACATGTATTCAAGCAAGTTGTTCAAAGTGGAATTTAATCATAAAGCTAGTTCAAGCTACCCTAAATCTAAAATGAGCATGTTTTTTAACCTAGCATACAATTTTTGTATGATTGTTGAAGATGGAATTTGAACCTACAAACTAATGGAGTTGGACGTCGGCTTCCTTACTAAAAGAAGGGAAGTCAAGACCCGGAGGTCTAGGGGATTAACTCGTTGTACTAGTTTGGTTTCTAAAGAAACGGGTAAGTTGTTTTATTGCAATTGGGGAAGGTGTTAGGCATCCCAATTACCCACCTTTTTAGGGTGGCTTCTCATAAGCATAAATGTTATTTATTGCCATAAATGTTCATGTTAATAAATGAATTTTATTTGTTTTTATATTTTTATGCCTGAAATTTTACAAAATGTAAAATTTAGGCATTGGGCTAAAAAATGGGTCCCATATTTGGTTCTGTAGACTTGTTGCATATAGATTGGATTTAGGATCATTGTATGTCTATATTGGACTCCATAGCCCCTTGGTCCCATTTGAGAAATTATGGAATTTTTACAAAGGCTTAGCGCCTGAAATTCACTATGCTTGAATTTTATTGATATTAAAATTCAAGCATTAGTTACTAGAAAAGTCCAGCGACCTAGTTTTCAGGCTTTGGTCCACTTTTGGGGGTACCCTTGTTCTGGGGATTTATAGAGGTAGAGGACCACTCTGTGATCATTCTATGTAAATCTCAAACCTTGGGTCATTATACAAAAATAATAAAAAATTAAATATTAAAATTGAAACAAGGTTATTTTTTGTCTCAAGTTGATGCCTAAACTTCATATGACGTTGGGATTTTAATCTCTAACGCTTGAAGTTTAATTAACATTAAAATTCAAGCGTTGGGAGGGATAAGGGCCTATAGGTGTACCTTGGCTTATGGAGATGGGTCTAAGCCTTATGTGTGTCTGTGTGTGACCTCAGAGAGGTCTGTAGCTTACTGGAGTGGGTCCTAGAACTGAAACTTGACATTCATATATGCGTGAACTTTGTATTGATGCTTGAATTTTAATTGACATTAAAATTTAGGTGTCAATTGCTGGACAAAATCCAACAACTTGATTTTTGGCCCATTTAGACCCCCTACAAGGGTTTAAAAATTCTGAAAATTTAAATGGGTATAGAAGACCCTAATGAAAGTGTTGTTTAAAAAAATTAGATTGAAATTTGAACTACAAAAATCACAAAAAAATATGCAATACAGCGGGCGGTCTGGCTCTAGAGAGATCAATACAAGCGGGCTTAATAGATACTTCTTGATCTTGTTAAAGGAAACTTGGCAGTCGTTGTTCCATCAGGTAGGAATATTCTTCCTTAGTAGTTTGAACAAAGGCTCATAAATAGGAGTGCGTTGAGCAATGAAATGACTGAGGTATTTGATGTGGCCAAAGAAGTTGTATACATCCTTCTCTGTGCGAGGTGTAGGCATTCCAATAATTGCTTTGGCCTTGGAGGGATCAACTTCTATGCCTCTTTCACTAATGATGAAGCCTAATAAATTTCCATGGGAGGCTCCAAAGATGCACTTATTTGGGTTTAGCTTCAGTTTGTATTTCCTCAGTTGGACAAACAACTTCTGTAGATGTTTCAAATGATCCTCTCTGTGAAGTGACTTAACGTTCATATCGTCAACATAAACTTTCATCTCTTTTGTTGATCATGTTGTGGAAGAGGGCAATCATGGCCTGTTGATATGTTGCCTCTACATTCTTGAGACCACAGTGCATGACTTTGTATTAGAATATACCCCAAGGGGTAGTGAAGGCAGTCTTATCACGGTCTTCCATGAACATCTTGATTTAATTGTAGCCCAAGAACCCATCCATGAAGGAAATCATCTCATGTCTGATAGTATTGTCAATGAACACATAAATATGGGGTAAAGGGAAATCATCTTTGGGACTAGATTTGTTTAGGTCTTTGTAATCGATGCACATTCGGACCTTGCCATCCTTCTTGGGTATAGGGATGATGTTGGCTAACCATTGGGGATATTGGACAGACAAGAAAAAGCCAACATCTTGTTGTTTTTGTATTTCTTCTTTGAGGGCTAGGGACCATTCTGGTCGTAGATGCCTAGGCTTTTGTTTGATGAGCTGAATATTTGGGTTAGTGGGAAACTTGTGAGTGACAGGGCATGCCCCAAAAGTCTAGACCAGGCATGTCTGTATAGGTCCATCCAAAGATATCTATGTACTCTCGAAGTAAGTATAATAGGGCATGCCCCAGATTTGAGGTGGTGGGGGTCCTAATTTTTACAATTCGAGGCATGGCTTCTAACCCAAGATTGATCTCTTGGAGGTCATCTACTGATGGAAGATTTCGGTTTTCTTGGCGTTCAAATGTGTTAATCACCTCTTTCGGCATTATTTTTACATCATTCCATTCTCATTGTTCCTATTTTTTGAAAGAAATGTTTTTAATATGAATTTACATAAAAGGTTATTTAATACCTGAGGAGCAACTAGACTTGGAATCATGCTCCAAGTTTCCTACATACCTGATGTTTGCACTGATCACAAGCTTAGTAAAGTTTGTTCAGTCGGGATCAAGTCGAGCGTTGTTCTGGTTTTGGAGGGTGGAATAAATTTACATTTTTTTTGAAAAGTGGCTGAGCCTGAAGTTACTTCTTAGGTTTCCCACATACTTGACTTTTGAGCATACGTTCTTTTGAAAACATTGGTCTGTCAAGATCAAGCTACACATAGTTCTTTGACTATAAGGGTAAAAAAAACAAAAAGAAAAAGTTTTTTTTTAAAGAGACTGAACCTGAAGCTGTGTCTCTGGTTGCCTACGTATCCTTTACAATTGCATTGGTTAAATGCTTTAGACAATATGAGTTGGCAGGGATTAAGAGTTCTTATTACAAAGTGGTGAAAAGAAAAGACTAAAAACTTTTAAAAATATGAAACAAGAGTGGAATAAGTCGGCTCTTCTGGACTTCTTTCCTCAATTCATCGATCAATCAATAACCCAGTCCTCCTCTACAGTTGAGTTGGCTTATCTGATCTGCTCTCTGGCATCTATAGGTACCCATGTTACTGTCATGTTGACCTAGTCAAGGTCAAGCTCATTTAGGTCTAGTTCTCCACTTACAATAACTAATTTCAGTGCTTCCCTAATGTCTCTAGGAAGAGAGAATAGACTTAGGGGAGCTGTGTTGTTCTCCTTATGTTCTGAGGTGTTGGGGGTTGAACTTTCCCCGACCTCAAGGATGGACGGCTTAGAGCTAAACATAGGGGTGTGAGAAGTAGCCTCAAGATTGTAGGTAGGGTGATGATTGGTGTTTGGAGGAGGGATAACAACTAGTCTTGTTTGTGCACATTCCGTGTTGAGTTTGGGTGATACTGATAAGGGTGATGGAGCTTGTGGTTCAGTTGGTAAAGTGATGCATGTCATGGGTAGATTGGAGCTGGATACAAAGTGTTGTGCAACCTTGTGACTGACTTTCTTCTTCTTGTTATTCTTGAACTGGTGTTTTATCAGAGGTTTAAACCCTAGGCACTTTGATGGCTTTGATGGGGTTCTTCCTGCATTGAGAAAATTTGCCTAAGCCCTTGTCTGGGTTGAACTTCATCTTGGCCATCATGCAGAACTTTGGTGGAAGTATTTCAGCCTTCCTCTTCAGATCTATTGCTTTTCTCTTTGTATGTACAACCTCAAATTGATACAAGGTGAAAGTATTTGAAGCTTACAAGTTTCAAACCCCCAATATCTTTTGCCCTGTCATTGTGATCACATCTATGTTAGCCGGTTCTGTGATGATTTTGTCACCGATGATGAACTTCACTTTCTGGTGAAGAGTGGATGCGACTGTGCCTGCTTAATGAATCCACAATCTTCCCAACAACATTGTGAAGGAGGATGGTATGCTTAGCACTTGGAACTGAACTTGGAACATTCTCCCCTCTATCACTAGGGGAATGTACATTTCTCCTTGGCCATGATTAAATGAGTTGTTAAAGGCCCTTATGTCACATGGGTTGGGTTTCACATAATCTGAGGGGACTCCCAAAGTGTCAAAGGTATCCTTTGTATAGATATTTAGGGAAAACCCATTATCCACCAAAATTAAAGGGATACAATGTCAAAATGTCGAGCTGTGATGTAGATAGCTCGATTGTGCACGGTGTCGCCCTTGGGAATCTCATCCTCTGAGAATGTCATGACTTATGGCATTGATACTCTGGCCACCATGTTCTTAAGACTGTCAGATGTGATTGAGGCATCCGCAAAGGAATTTTTGAATATGACAAAAAATATCTCTTTGTGCTGCTTGGATGCCAATAGAAGGTTCAAAATTGAGACTTGTGCTAGGGTCTTGGACAATTGCTCAATTAAGAATAGGTGAGACTTTCGAATAGCTACTTCAAAAATCTCATTCTCTCCCTTTTCCTCTTCCTCTCTGGTCTTCTTTTGTACCTCTATCTCAACTTCCTCTTTTATCACTTTCCTTTTTCTTTTCCCTTCTAGATGCATATATGTGACTAGTTTAGAAACTCTGCCTGACCTGGTAATGAAGGCGGTGAGTTCCTCTAACTCATCCTTTGTTAGCAAATATTGTATTCTGGTGGGTGGGGGAATGTTAATGACTTGGAAGGGAGATGAATGATCAGTGAGTTGTGCATATAGTGATGGTGGTGGGATGATATAAGGGGATAAAAAAAGGTCATTGGTTGCTAAACCTTCCTCGTGCATATCTGCATAGGGAGGAAGAACTGTTACTGGGCTATCTGGAGCCATATCCCACATGTGTGTGAGTAGATGCTCATATCCTAGAGGGGGAATAGGTGAAGGGGAGTGTCCATTCAGGGTGGACACTTGGTTAGTGTCAGGTAAGAAATTGATCTTTTTGGGTTTTGAAATCTTGGTGATGAAGTTGGAGGGGTTGAACTAGGTGTTGGTGAGACATATCATATGGACTCCTCTAGGTGGTTAGTGGTCGAGGAGTGGATTCTCGATGATGTTTGAATTTTGTGGAGGATTTGTGAGTGTGGGGTCAAATGATACCCTACCTTCCTCAATCAGGTCTAGTATGTCATGTCTAAAATGGAAGCAACTGTCAATGGTGTGCCCCGGGGACTGGTGGTATTCACAATGTTCAGCTAGATTGTAGAGGGAGGGCAGAGGATAAGGTGGAGGTCTTGGATCGATCAATTATAGCAATCTCTTTTTGACGAGGTACTCTATTATTTACTTGTAGGAATATGACAATAGGGTAAACTTTCTCTTTTTCATTTCTTCTCCGGGTGCACCTAGGTATCTTGGCTAGTACAACTATTATGTTTGAGGAGGAATATTGTTCATAGTTGTAGGGTAGCTTTGAGTCTGTTGCGGTTAAGGCAGAACATGACCACTGTTCTGAGTAGGCTGAGCGACCTCAGTAGATTAAATTAAGTTAGCCTTTGGTCCAATGATGGCTGCCTTCTTTGGCACAATTCTGGTGAAACTGATGGGGACAGGAATTGCATCATGTACTAGACCTGCTCTGATGGCCAACTTTACCTTTGTGGCTTTGTAGATGACTTCGGCGAAGTTGCTCTGTGAGGCAGTCAGGAGCATTAACTAGTAGGTGGGACCCAACGTCCTCAGAAAGGTGGATATCATATCCTCCTCGGACATAGGGTGTTTTAGGTTAGAGGTTCTCAGTCTCCACCTATAAGCAAAGTCTCTGATATTCTCCCCCATGACGGGTCTCATTCCATCTACCTCTTCCCTAGTTGGCAGCATCTCGTGGTTGAACTTGTAGTGGTTGAGGAATAACTGTGTTAGGGCCCTCCACGTGCTAATATTTTTGTTGTCCTGGCTTGCAAGTCATTTCCCTGCATTCTTCTCCAAACTCTGGTTAAACATTTACACTAAGATACCCTCATCATGTTTGCATTGGAACATAACATTGCAGTATATGTGCAGGTGTATCCAAGGGCAGGTGGTACCATCATATTTCTCAACATTTGGCATTTGAAAGTTTGGTGGTAATACACCCCCAGAGTGGATACATAGACCCTCGAAATCCATAGAGATGGGGAACTTCCTCCTTTTCATCAACTTCACTTCTGCTATGAGCTTAGCCAATTTTGCACTAGTCTCATCATCCTTGGGAGGAGTAGTAACCTCTTTACATTTCTTTCTTGATACTGATGACCCATATTGTTCCTCCAAGTAAAAAAGGGAGCGATGTTTTAGCTACATATGCGTGGTAGTTCAAAGCAGGGCTGTGACATAGATGGGGCCTTGTGTATATGACTGGTTGAAAGGCGCAGTCTGCTCGACAATACTTGATGATGGTGGCTCGAAGATTGTACCTTAGCCGTGAGGCCCTCCCTGTTTTAGTAGATACTCAAATATGAGTTTCTTGAATTTGGTGAGTTTAGGGATTCAAGGCTACTCATTGGTATTGGGTTGGCTGTGGGGTGGTAGAGAAGTTTAGGGTGGTGAAGAGGAAGAACCATGTATTGGGGTGGCGGTCCAACTATGCTAGGACATGAAGTCCCCAATTAATCGCTCTACTTTGGACTTGTACCTATCTGAGAGGATGTCTTCAGGGCCCGCCCTGTTGGGAGGTGAGTTTCTTGAGGATATCTTTGGAAGGGTATGAGCTGTGGTGCTTACTATAGGCAGAGATGTTGACTTGTTGGCTATGGATTCACTAAGTTGCACCTTTTGCTTTTGCAGTCGAGTCTCTATAGGAGCTATTGTAACTTGTTTAACTATGCTTGAATGAAAGGGATCCATTGTTATGATTTTGGAGGGTTCATTTTGTACATATTTAATAGCCAGATGATTTTAACAAGTGCATATGTCATACAAGTGAATTCATGTCCTTTCATTAACAACAATATTTTTGGAAACAAAAACTTTGTACATATATACATATCCGAAGTGCTTACAAAAGGAGGGGGTACTTGCCCCAATACTTCAAAAATGAAAGCATAAGACGTAATGTAAAGATTGGGCACCACTGGAGGTGGTGGTAGAGGTGGCATCGGTTCGTAGCCTAAGGAGAAGATTTGTTTTCTCAGCTTGTGAACCCATGACTATATCCACTCCTATATGAAGGTCATGCTGTTGCTGTGCCTCTTCTTGATTTCCAAATCCTCATAGGAGGTCCTACTGTCATTGAGCTCACATTTCAAGGAGAGAATGAGCTCGGACTGGGTCTCGTTCCAATGTTGAGTGCGATTACACGAGACTTCAGCCTCTATACACAAACGTGTCTCAGCTTCTAAGGTAGCCTTGGATTAGGCATGTAATGCCTGCTCTTTGGTTAAGTCTAATAATGCTTGCTCATACTCTACTTGGGTGTGAGAAGGTTCTGTATGTAATGTAGATGATGATTCATTACATGGCCTCTTGTTCGAGGAAATGGGTGAGTTGGGGGTGTCAGGCTTCATAGAAGGTTCATGAAGAAGCCAATGCTCATAAGATGATGTCATGGCTTATGCTTTTGAGGATATAAGTGGTGAATTCCAAAAAACTTTGGTATGTGAGCTGTCCTATAAGGTGGACAAGAGAGACCGTACATAAGCAGGTTTGTGGCGGTCTAGCTTGAAGATATCTCTGAAGGCCGTCGGAAAATCAAAGAGATCTTGTCTGAGGGAAAATTATCGAAGGACGCATATGGGTACATAGGAAGTGTTCTGGAAACCCCCTGTGATAGCTATGTATGTGTGATCCTCAGTTTCCAAAAGTGGATAATGTGTTTTATGCCACTTGACTTGCCAAGTGATATGTTCAGGGAGCACTGCAGATAACAGACCCTGAAAGTCAGATGTCATGGCTTTGACCAGCAAGGGTCGATTGTTGACATGTATCTATATTGGAGTCAAGTCACGAGACACATAAGTTGGAAAATATGAGCGGGTAGTCACATGTTCTCGTAGCCAGGCTTGTAAGAAAGCCGGACAGCCACGTAACCAACCTTGACGATGTTGAGTGCAATGAGAGAGACTAGAAATAGTCTCAGATATGATCATGGGCGCAAGGGTCTTCTTCTGTAAATGTTTCCCTAAGATGTTGAGCAATATGCTGTTAATATGATGACGGCTATGTGATAATAACAATTGTCCAAGGACAAGCAAAGTGAATGCTCTGAACTTGGTTGGGTTTATGAAATCACCACCTTCTTCCCAATAAGAGGTCAAAAGGGCGGCGTACATATTCCCCTAAAGCTTCTTTAGGCAAGGAATATTTGGAGATGTCCAATGCATGAAAATCTTTGAGGTAGCTAGGCTTATGGGTTGGGATCACAGCACTGACGCCGAGACAATGCTCCTAGTTTAAGAAGGATTTGAGCTCCTCGATAGTGGGTGTGAGTTCTTATTCTCTAAAATGGAAAGCCATGGATGAAGGGTCCTAACATGAAGTGGTTTCCCCTAACAGCAGCCAATCCTAATTGATTTGTGCTAGTGGCAATGTTGCTCCAAATTGGCTTTGGTTATTCCAAATTTCTCGCTCCTCGAGGGGAAGGCAATTAGGGCATATGCAAAATTTGTTGAGATTGTGGAGTATGGATCCAAGTGTACAGGTTTGTGATCCATGTCTATAAGCATAAGCATGGACAAAAGGTTAAAAATGTCATTTTACTATTGAAAGCAATATTCTACAGAAATTAAGCCTAACGCTTGAATTTTGCTCCAACGCTTCACTTTAATCTAATTAAAATTCAGGTGTTGAGTGTACAATCAGGCGTTGGAATAGTTATAGGAAAAAATTCTTAACGCATGAATTTAGTGTCAACGCCTATATTTAATTGAATTAAAATTCAGGTGTTGAGGGTACGATTAGGTGTTGAGAGCAGTTACAACTTTTAAATGGCCCTCGAATGTGTTTTTGTCTATTTGTGTTGTCACTTTCCA
>JAOXJP010031192.1:0-16822 GCA_025762735.1 Platanus orientalis | reverse complement strand
GGTGTTGAAGTATATTAATTTGTGTATCTCCTAACACCTTAAGGTTTTGGGAGAGTTGGTTAATTTACTATCAACAACTACACAACTAGGAAGCCTCAAACCTAGATGGTTGGAGTCGAGTAGATTACCTTAGTACCAAAATGTAAATTCGTTACAAAATATGAAAAAAATGAGTAGAAAATAAATACAGTACACTTAATAAGGCTTAACAGTACACTTAACAAGACTTGTAGACTTTCAAAATTATACGGACTTTTAATATAAACCCAAAATATATAAAAGACTTAACATTGAATTTTTTGAAAAAGAAAATTATAAATTTATACTTTGAAAATCAAAGAATGACAATCGACAATGGCTCTAATACTAGAAACACAGGATCAGCTGTTAGTCAGAGATGGCAAGGGAGAGGTAAGAAGAGATGCTCAAAAAGTGATCAAAAAGGATGGTGAAAATTGTCTCTACCTAAGGAATGAGGTCGAGGGGTGATATAGCTTTGAGCACTTTGGATTTCAAAAGGTTTAAAGTTTGGAAGTTTCGAGAGTAGGATAGGTGACATTATTTGTTTGGACCGACATCTGGGGTACTATTTGGCTTGCTAGGATAGTGATGGCAAGGATTATTATTTGGCATGTGAGGGTTTGGTATTGGAAATGGAGAGAATTTTTGGATAGGTAGCCTTTTGTTCTTGGACCATAGTCAGAGTTACTGTTTGGCATGTGAGGGTTTGGTACTTGAAATGGAGAGAGTTTTTTTTTGGATAGGTGGCCTTTTGGACTTGGACCATAGGGACTGACAACCGACATACCGCTATTTATTACTTGGACAAGTGACAATATTTTGTTTTCTTTTGCTATTAAGCTTTAACTGAGACATTTTTGTAAAGAAGATCAGAAGAAATCTTCGTTTTCTTCGAGCTTTTGAGTGGTTAAGATAGAATCGAAATGGCCGGAGAAGATGTTAAGTCCATATGTAATGTCAATTCTATGCCAAAGATGAGTTGTATTAAGCTTTTGGTCTATGTAATTGGGTCTGCAAAGTGAAGATTCAAGGACCAGGCACAAGCAACTCCAACAAGTAACACCAGCACAAGAACTGAAGTTCTACAAGCTACTCAAGTCTACTCATATCTAAAGAACTTAAAAAAGGCCAAGTCATCATACACTTTATACTAAATAGGTAAAAGGACAAGTTCTCTAAAATCATGTTGTGCTCAAAATGCCTCTATTGGATCATGGTGATACCTAGGAAGACATTAAGGACCAAATTATGACTAGGACTAATCTCGAACTAAAACCGAAATCCTGACAAAAAGATGAAATTCAAAATATTTAAGAAAGTTGGACTGGTAAGTTTTGAGTGTTTGAAGGACCTATCTAAGCACTCGAATATGTTCAGGGAGAACCACCAAAAACTGGTTTTCCTTCGAGCACTCGAATGACCTAGTCTGAGCACTCGAATAGGTCATCCGAGCGCTCAATATTCCCAAATTAGAAATTAATCAAATTTAAAACTCAATAACAGCTAATTCTTTGGACAACTGTAATAAAGTCATTAGAGCTAGAAAAATATTTCATTTTCCTCTATAAATAGATGACCTAATCCCGATTATAAACAAGACAATGAGTGTGAATCATTGAATATCAAAAGAGAAAAGTGTTGAAAGGGCTAAGGCAATTTCTGAGAGTGATTAAAGCTTGAAGAAGCTTTCTCTATGCTAAGTGATGCAGCACAATAGAGAGAGGAACCAAATTTGATGTAGAGTATTGCCAAATACCTCAAAGAATCATTAAATTAATAATGAAAGTAAGAACACACTTTGATCCACCAAGAGCTAATCTTTAAATCATACAAATAGCCAAGAATTTTAAAATTTGAAGCATAGAATGAAGAAAAGAAAGCTAGAAGAGTTTAGGATAGAAAAAAGGGTGACCCAGTGCACGAGGCTCCCGCTAACTCGGGGTCTGGGGAGGGTAAGATGTAGGCAGCCTTACCCCCATTTCTAGAGAGGCTGTTTCCGTGACTCGAACTCAGGCTACCAGGGACGCTAACGGTAAGCCTTACCATTGGGCCAAGCCGCCCTAAAAGTTTAGCATAGAAAATGGGAAGAAAATAGAAAGAAAGAACCTCAAAGGGTAGTTTTGGAATTTCTAGACAGAATCCCAAAATTACCAAAATACCCCTAATCGTATGTCAAAATTTTATGAAACTTTCCAAATAGTTTCTGATGTACACAAGGGTATTAGGTTTAACATTTCATGCAATTTTGAGTTGATTTGATTTGTCAAATTATATAAAACTCAGTCTAGCATGTACTTTAATGAAGAACTCTAAAACTAATAAAAGGAATCTTTGATTCTAGAATAGCAAGGAAGAAGAGGAATCAAGGGGAAAGAGAATAAAGAAGAGAGAAGAAAGAAGAAGAATAAAGATAAAGATAAATACCATTAGAGTAATCCCTATCCCATGATCCAAGTAATCTCTACAAGGATTTCAAGTCAAGGCATAAGACTTGAAGAAGAAGGAAAAGCACCACTTGTAGAAACAAAACCAATTAAAAGTTTTATTAATTTCCATCATACCAAGTACAAAAACGTACAGCCCTATATATAAGTTCACAAACTCTTGAAAATAGCAAAAAACCATTAGAAACTCCTAAACTATTAGCTTACTTGCTACCAAACTTTCTTAAACTCAAAACAACTTAAAACTTGACTTTCAAAAAATAAAAAATACTAAATCAAGCTCTTCTAGAGGATTTCGTCCAGCACTCTAAGAGGGCCTCACTTTAACTTGTTGACTCTCTAAAATTACTAAAATACTATTGGCACAACGCCTAAATTACAAAAATACCCAAAATCAGAAACTTAAATAACACCTACATCATAAACCCTAATAAAACATAAAATATTAAGTAAAACAGTAAAATTAAGACTACTAAAAGACTCTATGGTGTTCCTCATGATCTTTTCATGTCCTTTTATGTAGACCCTACCAAGGCCAAGTGTGGGTTCCACCTTGCTCCAATGTCCACATCACTAAGATATTGATATATCTATATGTAAGAGATTTCCACACAACTGAGAGTTGTTCATATTGGTAAATCTATAATACCAAGTTGTGTTGAAGAGGAATAAACTCTTATCTTAAGTCTTTTGAGAGCAATCTTAATCTTATGCATATTCTAGTTTGAAAAGCTCTCATAACTGAACCATATAGTCATATTAGTCTATTAAGAGGCTTGAACACTGTATACAATCCATTCTACTATAATTGTCCTTCCGCTTGAGGCACCGGAGACATTGGACTTGAGCACTCGCCAGAGACACCGAGTATGGCTCATTCCTTCACCGGAAACACTGGAGGAAGTTGGATAATTTGTTGATTTACTTTTGTAGTAGTGTTGGACTACAACAACAACAACAACAACAAACAGCCTTATCCCAACTATTTGGGGTCGGCTATTAATAAAAAATCAACTGAGCTCTGTGAGAGATCCATTAGGCAGTGGACATAGGCCAGAGTGTTGAACCACTATAAATCTCTGTCTTTGTGTTGCTTGCATTTTTATTATTTTGTGCTTTCCTGTCTAATTTATTTATGTAAGTAATTAAACACATTGATTGAAGATATCTAAGGTTAAAAATAAAATAATCAAATTTAAACAATCTTAAAGAATTTATCAACCCATCTCCCACTCTGCTATAGGTAACATTATAGTGCATGATGGAGAACAATGGTCTAGGATAAATTCATAGTCACTAGATTTGCTTGTGTATTAATTCCGTTGCATATCAAAAGATAAATTCAAGTAAATCTAAAAGCCAAGTCTATACAATCAAGAATTTATAATAAACTTGGAAATCCTATTCACCCCCCTCCTCTCTATAGAATTACTTGAGACTAGAATTTCAGAAGATCCTTTCGTGGAAATTGCATCTTTAAGATATCGCATTTTTGCTACCATCTAACGCATTTCTTAGAGGGCTATTTGAAAATCCTAAGAAGTCACGAACTGGCTTTAAGTGTTTGTTGATGATGTTTATGATGCTTCTTTGAAACCCTTTAGAGTTGATGACAATTTGATTGGAGACATTTTTTGAAGATCAACCAAGGATGTTTAGGCCAAAGAGGCAAGTTTGGAAAGATCATATTAATCTCACCATTTGACATAGGAATCTCGGAATAAACTAAGGATAAACTCATAAAGATCTATAGAGAATAATAACCCCATTTCATAATCATGGACACACATTTTTGGAGAAATAATTCATACAATAGTAAGATATATATTCTATAGGAAATTTGGTAAAGCTAGAAAAATTTTCAAAAGATTGAATAAGGTTTGAAGGAAGTATTTTTGTAGTGGCTCCAAAGCCACCAATTTAGATAAAACCAGTTTGGAATCTGATGCTCTTTATTAGAACAAATTGAAGAAACCAAGAGTGATTTTTGTTGAAATATAATAGGTATATTAACTCATCCCACTCCTATAACCTTAGGGTTTTAGGAGAGATGGTAAATTGCTTTAATTTAAGATGGTATAAGAGGAGGTTTTAGGTCATGAGTTCAAATCTCCTTGTGGACATAAATATTCTCTCGGGCTCACTGTGCACATTTATGCACGTTCTATGGACATAAATCTCCTTATGGATATAAATATTCTCCTGGGCTCTCTACGCACATGTATGCACGTTCTGTGGACTTACACCTAGCTCCCCCGTGTTCATTGTCAAGGAGTGCCCCTCCTGAGCATGGTTCAAAAATAAGCCGATCCAAGCGTGGATCGGCTGGATAGGATTGGGATCAGCCTGATCCGATCCTTGACCGGGGATTGGCTCTAGCAAAGATTGGATGTTGGATCGGCCGATCTAGCTGAGGATCATTGGATCGGCCGATCCAGACGATCCTCACCTGAATCGTCCGATCTAGGACTAAACCCGTCGATACTGAGATGGATAGGCCAATCTAACTCAGTATCGACTGATCCACATAAAAACAAGCTTTAGTTCACCGAAAGATCCTCTTTCTTCATTTTGCTCTCGTTTTCGACTCAAACCTCCGATTTTCCTCAAAAAAAAAAAAAAATCATATTTCGCATCTTAACACCCTTTTGTGTCATTTTATACAAATTTTGAATATCAAAAACTTGTATTTTGACAAATTTGAATGAATTGAAAAAAGAGATTTGGGGGGGGTACTAAAGAAAAAAATGTATGATTTTTTCCTCAATACTCCGTTTTGAATTTTGATTCATTCTTTTTGCAATAAACCGATAGATCAACACATTTAGATGTTAGATCTACCAATTTATTGAAACAAAAACAAGATTTAAGTGTGATTTTATGGATTAAACACACTTTTTGTAAAAAATAGGCATTTTTCCAAAAAATCAAAAAATAAATGTCATATATATGATATAATAAACCATAGATCTATAGGTTTGGGATCAAAACCCATTGATCTATGGTAAATTTTCAAAAAACAAATATTTTTTAATTAATCCAAAATTTTATTATTTTTTATATATAATTATTTATTTTTCATAAATTTGATAGTGTATTATTTGTTGTCAAACAAATGCAATCTTAAAGTGTGTTAATGTTATTTAAATTTGATGGATATTTATTATTTTATGTGTTTCTTCTTTCTTGTATTCTTTTATAGGTCTAAACTTAAAGAGTATAAAGAAATGGCTTTAGGTTCAAGTTCAACTACGAAAGAAAAGGTTCCAGATATTGGTTAGTCACATTATGTTGCATTGACCCCATGTAAGAAATAAGTGAAGTGTAACTAATGCAACAAGATTATGTGGGGGGTGTGAGTAGTTTAAAGCATCACCTTGTCAGCTCAAGAGGAGACATTAAACCATGTCTGCAAGTTCCTAAGTAGTTGATGTTGGATATGCAGGCACACTTAAGAGAGACTAAAAAAGAGAAAGGTTTAAAGAAGAAACATAAAGAATTATTGCAGGAGTAACTTAAGGGGCATGAGCGATAAGATATTGAGGAGGAAGAAGCCTATGGTTTTAATAGTATGAATAGGCTAGAGAGAGAGCAGCTTATGGTAGCAATAAAAGAAAGTAGATAGTCTGCACTAATTGATGAGGCGAGGAGGATATTCTCTATTTCTAGTCCTCCCACTGACATAGAACGGATGGGTTCTCAATATCATACGTCGCAACCAACTTTTGGGAGAAGTGGGACCTACAGAGAACCTATAGAGATTGAGATTGAGAGGGCACGTTATGAAAAAGAGAAAACTACATCTAGATAGGAATCAACTAGTCCGAAAGAGTATAAAAAAGAGGGAGCAAAAAAAAAAATTCAAGGATATGTTAAAGAAAAAGGAGGAAGAGGAGGTAGGCAGGAAGTATGTCAGTGGATAGTACATGCTAGAATCCATTTTTGTTATAGAGAGCACATTTTTTCATAACATTTGTGATATTATTGCAGAGGCAGGGAAATAAATGATTTGAAGGATTATATTCAAGGTTTAAAAAGGTTTTGGTTTATGTATAGATGCACCATCATGTGTGACAGATGGACTTCGAAGACAGGGAAGTCATTGATAAATTTTATAGTGTATTCTCATAGGAATATGATTTTTCACAAATCAACTGACAGTACTAGTCATTCAAAAACAAAGGAATACATATTCAGGTTAATGGATAAAGTCGTAGATGAGGTGAGTGAAGAAAATGTTGTCTAGATTGTAACAAGTAACGATGCAACATTTAAAGCTGTAAGGGAGATGCTAATGCAGAAGAGGCACCATTTGTATTGAATCCCTTGTGTTGCGCAATGTATTGACCTCATGTTAGAGGAAATTAGAAAATCAAATAGCATAAAAGAGGTTATTGATAAAAGTAGAAAGATTATTAGTATCATTTACAACAGTGCACAAGCGGCAAATCATATAAGGAACTATACAGAGGGCCGTGACTTACTATGCCTAAGGATCATCTACTTTATCACGGAGCACGTGGCTTTGGAGAGCCTCATGATACATAAACATGCTCTCTAAAGATGTTTCACGAATGAGAAGTTTTTAGACTATGTCGGAACTAATGACAAAAATAAACAGTTAATTGTAGGAGTATGCAAAAATGTGTTGGATAAATTGTTTTGGCATAGAGTTAATGAAGTATATAGGGTTATGGACCCTTTTGTTAAAGTTTTAAAGCTTGTTGATCAAGATAAGAAGTCCACTATGCCTTACATCTATGAGGCAATGGATAGGACAAAGAGATCTATAGAAACTATGCGTAATCATAAAACATATATCAAGATCATCGACTCAATGTAAAATAAATAACTCCACAACGATCTACATGCAGCAAGTAATGTCTAATTGTTCATAGTCACTTATTATAAATAGTTTGAAATTTATGTTAAATGTCAACTAAATGTAATCTTATTTGACAGCATACTTCCTAAATTCGCAGTTCCAATATACTAATCAAGAAATGGGTTTGAAGACAGATATCACTATAAGAATGAAAATGGTAATTCAGCGACTGTATAGGGATTTATATAAACAAGAAGCTACAATTAGAAAGGTAAGTAATCTTTTAATTTTGATTCGAATCATTGCATACAAAAGTGATTATATGTATATTTTTTCTCAACTGGTCTGAACAAATAAATTGATATATTGTTTGGGACTCTGTAGATGAAACAATTTATGCGAAGAGAAGGATTCAAGTCAAAACTCTCATTACTTGCAGTGCAAAAATGTCAACCACGTATATATACCAATAAGTATATAATTTTTTACAACTAAGTGTTGACTTTTATATAAAATTGACATGTTTCACTCTTATTGTAGATGAGTGGTGGAACTTGTATGGATATAAAACACCTACTCTCAAAGAAATTGCCGTCAAAGTCTTCAGTCAGATAGGATCTTCTGGGTGTGAGAGAAATTGGAGCACATTCTCTTTGGTTCACATAAGGCCAAGAAACAGATTGAAGATATCGAACCTTCATAAATTTGTGTATATGCATTATAATATACGATTGAAGGTTTGCAACTTATTCGATAGGCAATAGGATACCAACTTCTACAATCTCATCGACCTCAACCACATCTTCATTATTGATGATATATTGGATAGTTGGATCCGTGAGGATAAGGAGCCAGTACTTGATGAGCAGATAACAGATTGGATTGAGAGCAAACTATAACAAGCGGCCGCGACCGTGTCTGTTGCACCTGAGGGTATAAATCAGGATTTGAATGATAGCTACAGTGAGATACACGCAATTTTTTTAAATCCAGAGCCAGATGTCGGTGGTTCAGCAAATCATAGGAATGATGATGATGTGGTGCAGATCCTAGATCCGGGTGTCTAGCCCCAAGGCACCACTGCCCAGCAGCATACCACATTAGTGACTATTAAGACTAAGACTAACATTGATGAACAGGGTTTTGATGATGATAGAGATGATGGGAATGATGGAGATGGAGATGATGCAAATGCAGGTGGTGCCACTGGCATAGATACCCCTTACGGTTTCACAAGGTATGATGATCAGTACATTGTCACACAGGATTCATCCCATGGTAGTCGACCTAGACCTACTGTTAGTAAAGGCAAGCAACGGGTCCAAGTCTAAGGCGCCTGCACATACCGAACATTATGATGGGCAAATAGAGTATAGAGGCTATGACCATAGATTTTACTTTGCCTCTGGTTATGGGATATTTGACGACTACCAATACTTTAAATCATATGACCATGAGCAACAAATGTCGACAAATGAGGCATCATCTTCTAATTCAGTACTAATGTTTAGATCTTCTGAGAGTGACGCCTCAAACTTACAGCAACATACAAGAGTGCGTGAGCAACATCGACATGACCATGGGAGTTCTTTACGTGACACTGATACACATAGTCAAACTTAGAGTCATACTTAGTCTGACACATACCCTATGCCTCAGCCCATACCTTATGATTCAGCCCCCTTTTGCATACCAACAGATTCTACCATGTATTTATGAGGTGTTTGTGCCTTGTCAAGAAATGAATTAAGTTGGAGATCTCATATTTGACTTCAATTTTTATCATTATCAAGCTTTGAGTCAACAGTAGAGGCAAGCAGCATATGAGCCTGAGCAAAGGCAACAACAACAGTATCAGTATGATCAATCCCGAAACTGAGACTCCTGATCCACATCCCGTGGTCTTAATGCCGATCCTACACCTGATCTGCCGTGACACTCACTGTAGCGCCTGCACCACCGCCATTAGTGTCATTCTCACATTCTTTGCTTAATGGTTAATGTTAACTTTTAAGTATTGATAGATTTATCATGTTTATATTTGATATATCTCACATTTTCACTTCAATTATGCATGTTTTATGTTGATTATCTATGATCGTATTTAATATTTTTGTTATTTTCAGTTTCTTTTGACTTTAATACATGAAACATGTTAAAAATTATTAATTTTTGGACTAAAAATAAAGTAGATAGGCATTAACTAACATAATATAAGTTACAAATTTTTTTCATATTTTTTTGAATTTTTTTTAGGGTGATCCACTGTTGGCCAATCCATGACTGGATTAGATCAGGATCGCCAGAGGCCAATCCCAATCCCAAGATTTTGATCCATGGTCCTGAGGAAGAGTGTTGAAATATGTCAAGTATATTAACCCTAACCTCTCTTACAACCTTAGGGTTTTAGGAGAGACAGTTAATTGCTTTATTTAAGATTTTTTTTTAGACAGTACTAGATTAAAGGTTTTTTTCTTTCTTTCTTTTTTCTTTAAGTCTGAAATGAGACCAGAAAACTGAAAGTTCAGTTTTTTCTGTCTCTGTAAGAAAAGAAACTCGTTTCTCGTTTTGGTCTTCTCTAATGAAGGAAACCCTCTGGGTTTTCTCTTCTTCCTTCTATCTTTTGATTCACCATCAACGACCTCTGTCTGTACAACACCAAAATTATTTGTATAAACAAACGAGGGTAACAAATTAAAAAAAAAAAACAATATTACTTTTTTAATTATCCTCACTCTCAATCTCTCTTTTGTCCTTCCCAATTTTCGCAAGTCTTCTTTCATCCTTTTCTTCTACAAGCATCTCTACTCGATCTTGCTGATTCCCATATGCTTCACGATAACACTCTAATCCCCTCAGCCTGCAAACACAGTCCATTCTGCTCAAGGGCTGACATGTAGTTCCTAACTTCCTTTTTTGATCATCTAGTGCATCAAAGAAAGGAACTCCGGATTGAACAACGGCATGATCGATTTCTCGACATATGCCTTAGATGATCCGAACTCGCTATACTGGTTATGGTGAGTTGGCAGAAACTGCTGCAACGACATGGCCATGGGCAGGGTCACGGGCAAAAGTAGCTGGTTAGGGTTTGTTACATGGCTAGATCCCAAAACATGATACAAGACCTTGCAGGAATCTGCTCCAGGAAGGGATAGGCTAAGTAAGGTCGGTGGAATCTGATGCTCTTTATTGTAAACAAATTGAAGAAACCAAGAGTGCAATTTTTTGGAATTTTGAAAAAGAAGATCATTTTCCCACGCTTGCATGTAGTGCCAATAATTGTAAGGGACCTGTTGATTTGTGGGAGAAGTAACATATTTAGGAGTGTGAAAAGAAGAATTCCAATCTTGGGGAGAAAGTATGTGAAGAATTTTGAATTTTGAAAAAAGCAATCTCACCCTCTCTTTCCGGGTGATTGATTAATGCACTTTGAGATTGTTTCCTCAGCACTTACACCTGTCAAAGAAAATTTTCTTAATAAATAAAACAGGATTGCTCAAGAGATTTAAGTCAAGGGGAACCCAAATCTAGTCTGTTCAGTTGTGATCCCACTGCTTTGGATGCTTTGAGGAGCACACTTGAAGATTATGTTTTTTCCTTTATATTATCCCTTTGGTGGATAAGCTGATGTCAGAAACCAAACAAAACCCACATTTCCAATTATCTCAAGTTCCAAGATTCTTCTTATATCCTTGTCTCAGTTCCACAAACAACCATAAACTCAATTTCTTCTTGAACATAAAAAAAATTAAAAAGAAAGAAAGAAAAGATCATATGTGTAACAGAAGTTACAAAACAAAGCAATCACAACAGCTGGCTTTAATGCTGATATAAAACAAGATCTTTCAATTACAAAAAGAACTAAATCAGACTATGATTATTTACAATGTCCCTTATGATTCCTAGTTTCATTGAAAGAAAGGAAGAATTTGAGTTGCAAATACCTGAAGTGGCATTAGCCATCTTGATGGTGGTGTGCGAAGTTTGAACAGGACCCCGAGGATGGAAAAAATAAGAAAACTAATAAGAAGAATAAGATGAAGGACCAAAGAGAGAGGAAGATCTGATGTCGGTGGCAGCAGAAGAAGGTTTGTTAAACCTTGAAAGTACAGGTGTTGCAACACTACACTGTTTGAAATCCATGCCATAAATACTGTATGATCTTCACAGCAGACCATGAAATTGCTCTAACCTCCTTTCGAAGTTCCATCTACTTAACCTTGATGTCTGATACACACTTGCTACCAATAATATGTTTCCTCTTGCTAGATATGATGTAAATAAGCCTGTGTGGAATCTGGAGATACATACATACATACATATATATATATATATATATATGTTGTTGTTAAGTCAAAGAGAAAACATTAACTTTCAATAACATCCATGAGACCAGAAAAAAAAAATGGAACTAAAAATGAAATCCACACCTGGAGCTTTGTTGATAGCTTATTTAGCTGGTCAATTTATTTCTCAATATCTTGAACCTATCACAAAAAACAGTGCCCAGTATGTCCTTTAAAATGTTGCATAGAGATGAATAAAGCATGATCGTATAATTAAACCCCCATGTACATATTTTTCATCATCTTGTTCAACACAAACAGGGAATGATTATTGGAATAACCCATAGCTACCTGTTTGAAGAAATTTTCCAACCCCAGGACTCCTGTATTCATTCAAGCTTGTGTGCCTAATTCAACATCACTCCTTAAAGCTTGACCTCAGGGGATCTGAAGGGAATCATGCAAAACAGCATTTGGGCAATAAAAATGACTTACCCTTCAAATTTATAAAGTCAAAATTGAAAAGAAAAAGTCAATGAGATTCTCTTGTTAACATGATATTAACAAGAAAGAAGCTACAGTTCTTGTAGCCCTCTGCACACATAGTGAATAGTCCCAAACTTGAGACCTTGCTATAAAATAACACCAAGAGTTGTCTAAATTAGGCACTAATAGAGTTGTCTAAATTAGGCACTAATAAACATAAAAGTAATTTACATTTCATAAAAAAATAATTAGTAATTTAAATTCTTAGAATCAAGATCTCTAGAAAACTACAAAGACATGTAACTTAACAAGATTGATCTCTGTATCACAAAAAATTACTGCTCTTTTCTTTTTTGACTTTTTTTTGTGAGAATTTTGCTTCATTTTTTAACAATTGGTAAAGGTAATATAATAAATCTAAACAGAAACAATAATAATAAAGGGAAGGAGCTCCATTAGGTAAGAAAAGTACCAAGGAAGAAACCCACAAACAACATAAGGAAGAACAAACCAAAAAAAAAGCCGAAGAAAGAAAAAAGTTCCCAACTCAGAAACAGAATCCACACCCAAGGCAAGCAGCGAAGTGAAATAACAAGCAAAGCATTTTGCGCTTCACTCATCTGTCAAAATGTAAGCCTTCAGTACTTGGTGCAAATCATCTCTCCCATCCATTTTATATGGAAGAACTACCAGTTATCCAAATCCTTATCATAGAAAGTACATATGATAATTGGTATTGGAGCAATTGTGACTTCTAACTCCTTGCCACTGGGCATCATCCCTCTGCTCATGGAATGGGCTACTATGCCAACTGAATCAACTGTCTAAGAAAACCTTCTAAGATTATTAAAATCAGTCAGGGCCTTGGGTTTGGAGTATCTGCTCTTTAGAGGAGAGGATGGATACAGACACAGATGTATTTTCTTGAAGTGATCAGAAGAGTATGGTTGCTAAAATCAAGTTACATGTGACGACTGGCAATTGGCTGTCCAGAAGCCCGATTTGAATCTCCTCCTCTTCATCAGATCCATCGATGGACTCATGCAAGCTCTTGATTGGAACTGAGGATGTAAACAGACTGAATACGAAGCAGATATAAGCATATCGGTATTCAAATCTGTACACTTACCAAATATTGGATACGAATACTGATGCAGGACAACCTAGTGATAGGTTGATAACCTGCTGTTTTATGGGCCCATAGATGATGTTAAGGAAGATAATGAAGATTTTAGGGTTTCAAGAAAAAGCTTTAGGGTTACCTCAAAACACCCAAATATGATCCAAAGAAAGCTAAAGATAGGAAGGGAAGTTTATGAATAATAGATTCAAGAAAGACAGGAAAAATGATAGGGAAAAGGCCAAAAGGACCATTCTGTACTTTCTATGATAGCCCCATGAAATTATTAGAATACCTCTGGTAGTGTGGGGTGATTCTGACGTATATGAAGATTATGTATACCAAATTCAGGTTATTTCGAGATTTCTAGCTATATGAAATTATATAAAAACTCGGGCCACATACACTTAAATTAAGAAACCAGAAAATAACCAATGAAACAAGGATCAATAATTATGGGAAAATCAAGGGAGAAATTCACGAAACCTAGATGGATATCAAGTAGAATTATGGGGGAATAAAACCCTAAAATAAAATCAAGGAAATCAGTAGGTATAAGTTCAAGAAAACTAATCAAGATTGGTTCTTGATGGTTCTTTCATGTTTCTTGTCAAATCTTGATGAACCTTTAATGGCTAAACAGCAGAGAGATAAAGAGAAGAAAAGAAGAAAGTGAGAAAATTTAGGAAAATATGATTCTCATTTATTTAATCACCGTGTTTACAAATGCCTCTAGTAAAGAGGTTTAAATAGATAATTGTAAAGATAAACATAAAAACTAAATAAACCCCAATCCTTTCAAATAAAATCCTAATTGAATCAAATCATAATCCAATTTTTATTCTCTAACAAATCTTATCATATCTTAATTTCCCTAATAGAAAGAAGAAAATAGAGAAAGAAAGAAGGGAAAAGTGATACCTGATGTGAGAAAATCCTTGTCTCACAAATCTTAGAAAGTCCCTAACCAAGATTCAAGCTTAGGTAAGAGTTTGAAGAAAAGGACACAACAGCACCAGTCATTAGCTACTCAAATTTTATTTGTTAAAATCATGTAAAAGAAAACATAGTTGTTGGCCCTCTTATATAACCCACGACCAACACATAAATCCCTATTACAATCTAACTTTTATTCAAATTAAACTCCTTATTCCTTATCCTATTACAACTCAAGTCCTAAAACTTTCTAATTTGCAAAATAAGACTCTTAATATAACATAAATAACAATGTTGTATAAACTAATCCTAAACACACTTGGACTCTTAAAGATAAACTTCTAAATAAACCTAGAGATAATCCTATAAATAATTGTTTGGGTAATCCTAAGAATAATCTTTAGGATAATGTTTCCAAAATACACAATAAATAAATAAATAATTTAGTTCCACTTGTAGCACACAACCCCTCACGTCTTGATTCCATGTCCGCATCAAATACGGACATGTAGCAGATATTTAAAATAGGATCCATATTCGTATTTGTTTACTTAGCTGAATATCATATACAAATACGCATATATCAAGTAAACAAACTTAGTTGCAAGCACAAACCAATCTCCAAACTGAAATGTTATAGAGATTAGGAAAGAAAATACAAAAACCAAGATGAAACTTAAACAAAACATATTGACTCTTCTTCTTCCCGGCAGCAACAGGTTTTCAGTTTCCTCTTGACCGCTCTCCATTGAATAGCTGAATCTAGAGCAAAACCCAAAACACAAAAACGATGAACATAGATGCAACAGGTTAGAATTTTTAGTTTCTCCATCTTCTCCCTTTTCGACTTCTTTGTTGAGTCGCTGAGCTTTGTAACTCACAAAATGCAAAAGAGTAAAACAATGGATTGGACCTAAATACACCCCACACCCTTGATAGTAATAATGTAATATGCCCATCGATGGGTATCATGGGGCCATGGGCTTTTGAGTGAAGGGGCATTTTTGTCCCCTTATCAGTATAGATCTGTATTTGGTTTGCTCATAATTGGACATTTTTCTAAATGAACAAATATCAATGATACACATGGATCCATTTTTTCTTTAAGCAGACACGAATACGGATAATAATAGGATAATTTGCACCCCTAATTGGAACTCTTAACAAAAAGTATGATGTACCACACATTATAACAGCTGAGGTACCCATCATCTTCTTAGAGCTCCTTTAGCTCCCATCCTCATCTCATACCCCACACAAATCAAATGAACCAAGTGATGCATATGAAGAGGAAAAACCAAATGAGCAATCCTGCACCATGAGATCTCCAAAACCAAAAATAAATAATAAATAAATAACTCTTCAAAGAAAAGAAAATGCCATAGTAAGAAAATCATAGCCAGTATTCCATCTCTGCACCATTAATATTATTTCATTACTTTTCTTTTTTACATGTTTCCATTTTGATTTTTATTTTTCACATTTACTTGAATCCACCATCTCTAAGAGATGATCGCCAAAGTTATTTAAACGATAAACATTCCATGTCACAAAATCGAAACTATATACGTAACATTAACCGTTCTCATTACTCAAGGCATCGAATTCAATTTCTACAACATTACTAAGTATAACCAAATCAGATAACGAAATAAAAGTTCAGAGCAGATAATAAATCGCAAACTCGTTAAAAAGAGAGAGGAGAAGAGTTTGAATTCCGTGAATTCTAACGTGAATCTGATACAATTTATGCTAATATCATCAAGGTAAGAGCAGAACCTACTTCAAAAATCCAAATTCAATCAAAATAAAAATTAAAAAAAAATAGATAAGCAATCCAAAAGTGGAAATTACAGTGAGAAGATTGTTCATCTTAGTAGGACCGATTGAAACTTTGAAAGACGAGAAAGCGGCTTTAGATGCGAAGAACTTTGACGAAATCGTCCGCAAGATGAGCTCGTAATAATGGATTTCGGAAAGAAACTCTTCCGGTTTTCCAACCTGTTCTCGGAAGCAAATCAGGTCTAGGGTTTCGAAATGAGGATCTGCGAGATAAAGAAATCGGAGTTTGAAATGAAACGAGAGTGTTTTTTGAAAGCATGGGAGAAAGGGAACGTCTTATGTCTTGTTGAAAGAATGACACGTGGTTTTAAGGACCGTTAATGGTTTTCTGATCGATTGATTTCTGGACCGTTAATATGAAAGTATCTACCTTTCTTAGGCGGGACCCATTATTCCTCCTGCATCCTATATGCACGCTGCGTGTTCATATTTTAAAAATGGGAAATGATCTTCTGTGACCAAAATTGGTAACATCAATGTGTGACGTTAGTCACAGGGAAACGGATGATGTGTTTTTGAATTGGAAGAAAATGTTCTGTGATGACAAAGTGTCTACTTTGGGGTTCATAAAAGTGTCAAGTTTAAAAAGAGAGACCTATTTTAAAAAACACACGTGTCAATCAATGGCGTGCCAAAATAGACCTCGGTCAATACAAACAATCATTCTCTGTAGGAGTGGGCATGGGCTAGGCCGGCCTGAACCCAGCCCTCAAATTGGTCCGAAAAAGCCCAACCTGAGTTAAGCCCGTCAAGAGCCTGAGGCCCGAACTTTTATTGAGGGCGAGGCTTGAGTTTACCTTGGCTCGACCCGAGGCCCAAACTTTTACATACATAATATATATGTATTATATATAATATA
>JAOXJP010031181.1:0-16822 GCA_025762735.1 Platanus orientalis | reverse complement strand
CCATTTAAGTCACCTCCTATAAATATTCTCTCAGACTCGGGAATTCCCTGAACTAATCCATCCATGTTTTCCCAAAAAAGTGCAAATAATTTTTTTGATGCCATGTGTCATCCCTTACATATGCGCGGATGTTAGACACTCATTAAGGAGGTGCACTATATTTGCACCAGATGGGGTGCTAATGTTCTGCCTGGAGGATTGCCCTGAGGATTTGGTGTGACCCCTTAAAAATGCCTAAGGTGACCTTGCATCAAGGGCAGACACATTAGTGCCGAAAAGTGATAATCTCCCCAATAAAAAGCGTAAATCACTTTTTCAACGCTGATGTGCCCACCCTTGTTGTAGGGCAGACCTTAGGGGTTTTTTAAGGGGTTGCACCAAATCCCAACCAGGAGGATTGGCTCATATCAGGGGGTTGAACTCGGTGACTTAATAACTAAGTTTTAACAAAAACTTTAAAATTTCATCTTGGTACGATCATTCATTAAATTAGCTTGATTTTTTTATATATAAACAAGTGGGTCAGTGGATAGGAATTAATAAATGAAGACGGTTTAGAACCCAGGTCTGTGGTATGATCCCCCACAGGCTTTACCAACCTAAGAAGCTAGCATCTTCATAAACTTTAAGAATCTAGCTTGATTGATTGGTTTAGCTTGAACTTAACAACTTAATGATTTAATCAAGATTTTATGTTTGTAGTGGTATGGGATCAGGCAGACCTATTGAAGGGACTGGTTTATTGGTTATCTAGCTAGATTGACTAAAGTAGTGAACAAATGCAATAAATTCTATGGAGAAGAGGCAAAAGTCTCTACTCATAACACATTTGTTTTTGTTTTGGTAAGAAATATAAGCTTCATTGCAAACTAGAAGAAGAAGACTCTCCAGGGAGAGTCCAACGAGTACAATCTAAGAGCTGGCTATGCGCTGAGCAAGATCACGGGCCTTGCTGCTAAGAGACCAACGTATATGTATAATATTTACAGATGGCTTAGCTTTTAACAAAGCCTTACATTCCACATAATTATGGCGGATCTGCCAAGGGCAAGAAGCAAAAGAGCCCTTCAAAATAGAGATAACCTGGGTGACGTCCGATGCCAAGAGAACATTGTTAGCCTAGAGTTGATTTGCCAGCAGCAAACCGAGAAGAACTACTTCCATTTCAGCACCCAATGACTCCTTCCAACTACTTTTTTGCAACCAGAGCCTACCCAACATCCTTCCTTGGTATGTGCAATTGTAGATACCACTATACATGTTATGTTTAGGGGCACCGCTACATCTACGTTGATAATAAGCCCTCCTGACTCAACCCGGTGTGAACCAAAAAACCCCTGTGGGGTCAAAAAGGGAGACAATCAGACAACTACCTGGCCTAGACCAGGTCCAAAGATGACCTATGGAAAGAAGACCAAATTTTATCAGTATCATAACCTTTCCCATGAAACCAACCTGATTCCTTTGAAGCCATATTAACCAAGCAAGAATAGATATAGCCGTGATAGCTCAATGTTTTTCTGCTTTAGAAGTCCATTTATATCCCATCCAATAAGAAATCCATTGATGGAAATTAGGTAGATTAGGGTGGTTGAATGTGAATGCCCATAACTTTGTTCCAAATAGCTTTGGCTTGATCGCATTGCACCAAGGTGTACAGGATGAACTCCTTCACTGATTTGCAAACCAGACAAAGAGGAGATCTATCTAATATACGATGGTGGAGAGCTTGGTTAATAGCTAGGGCCTCATTTGAAGCTTTCCACCAAAGACTTTTATTTGTTTGGAATATCTAAGCCCCAAAGTGTTTTCCATTAGATACCCTTATGGGAAATGAGGTTTGTTGATTGGTTCTCTAGGAAGCAATAGGCCGATTTAACAGTGAATATCTCATTCCTCCCATGCTGCCACGCAATAAGATCTCCTAACATCAGTCTGCTCAAAGGAATATTTAAAATGGCCTTCTCCTCCTCTTGAGAAATTTGACCTGCTATAGGATGAAGATCCCACGACATCAATTGGTGATTGATAATCTGATGGACCTTTAAACCAGGATTTAAGGGAGGGTTTAAAGGTTGCAACTTGTCATAACACATCTGTTTCTACATGGTACATATCGTCATACAAAATTTAAGATGTCCTATTTAGTTTTATTTATTTATTTTTTTAATGCATGCAATGGTTTGGGATCAGACAAAACCGTAGAAGGGATTGTTTTATTTTTCATCTAGATTGCTTCAGGTAATGAACATATGCATAAGTTCTATGGAAATAGGTAAAAGCCCTGCTACATTTTCATACAAATTTGAAGGGCTATCTAGTTATTTATGCTGGCAGTGGTTCGGGTAAGCTAACCCATTTAAGGGGTTGGTTTATAGGTCATCGAAATTGCTTTATATTAATGAGTGCACATGAAATAATTTATATGTCAAGAGCCGAAATCCTTTAATCATAATGGATCTTTGCTATAGTTTACACTAGTATTGAACCCGTGCGAATTCGCATGGGCATTGTAATGTGGATCAGTATACTAAAAAGTAAATTAAATAATTTTGAAGCAAATAGTGATAATAAAAATAAGCAAAAATTAATATATTACTTGAATGAAGAGCTTAAAATCTAAATCAACCTATGCAATTTGAAGATACATACATATAAGTTCCAATTGGAATCTTCTTGCTTTGTAATAATAATAATAATAATAATAATAATAATAATCACTATGAGGGCTATGTTTGGGGATATGGTTTGAGGATACTGTTGCCCATTAGGTTGTAGTTGCACTATTGGTGGAAGTTGCTCACATGCACAAACATGACATTGTGAGTAAGGCAAAAGCTTGTTGTTGCAATTTTTTTATATAAAATTTTGTTTCCGAAATAAATGTTATGTTTAAGACAGTGCATTGTTTTGTATATCTTAAAGCTATGTTGATTTAATCAGTATTATAAAGATAAAATTAATTTAAACAATTAAGTAAAAATATAATTCAAAATACGACTTAAAAGTTAGTTAAACAAAATGTTTTGTTATGTTAAAAAATAGAATGAATTTAATTCTCTTAATTACGTCCAATTCTCTTGTATTGTTCTTCTCTGATAATCAAAACGCAATATCCAAGTAAACTTCACTTATGTTATTGAAATATTTTATATATTTTTTGTAGTGATGTAATTAAAAAATAATTAGTTAAATTAATGAGTAATTTTAAAATGAAATAATAGACATTAGCCCTATTTTAAAAACAAAGCAAATGTTCTATGATAAAAATGCCTCTGTAGTGTATATGGTGAATTATAAACAGACATGTGTTGTTTTTGTGGGGTAAAAGGGTCCAAAAAAGTGTTCAGTTGAAAAAGTAGGTGGTGAATAAAAGATATCAAATTCAAAAACACATCATGTGTCAATCAATGGCACACAATTTAGAGGTCTGTCTCAAAAGAGACAATCATTCTCCTTTTAAAAATTCTTAATTAGGGACTCTCAAAAATCCATGATGATGTGGATATCCATGACTTTTCTAGTTCATTGATGGAAAAAAACTTAACACATGTCAAGTTATTGACGTCCCATCAACAATCGAGAAGCTTATTGACGGGACATCATAGATGTTAATGCTGTATAGAAAAATACAGCAAAAATTTAAGATTTGATTTGATGGGTTCCAAAGGAGACCTTATCAAATGAGTTGTGCAGTGATGATAGGAACTAATTTAACACATTCTTTCTTTCCTTGACAAATAAATAATAGGAAGAAACTACAAAAAGTAGTATTGATGATTAGGCTTAAGCTAATCCAACTATATCTGATTACCGCAAAAAAAAAAAGGAAAAAGAAAAAGAAAACGTGTATGAATGAAAAAAGAATACATACCAAACCATCTCTACCTAAGTTGGTTGTGGTATGGTCTCTCCAAGGAGAGGATGGGGTTTCAAGTCCCCTAGGCAGCATCCCCAATGGGTTGATGCTTGCCCCTTCTTGCTAGTGGTAGTATGGGTTTGTCCTATATGGCAGTAGCAAGAGGCTCAAATGCCCTTACAAAAATAAAATGAAGAGAGAATACACGTATGATTGAGCCCATTGCTTGAGTGTTTGAACTGTCAATATCTATATGATTACAATGTATCCACTCGTCATATGCTTTCAGAAGTACTTATGATAATGACCTTGTTACTTAGAATCCTCTTATCATGGGTTATGCCAACATGGAGAAGGGATCCACTTTCACCTGCATCAGTCCCATGGTTCACAAAGATGACGTCACGTGTAGTTCTATATTGGAAATAATGTGCAAATCAGGTTGAATTAGAAGCTCTAAAGCTTTGTAAGGAGATGTTAGTTATGGGTATGTCTATGCTGCCTTGGTTTCAATTGTGCAACTTAGGTCACTCAATCTTAGGCATCTATATTAGGATTCACATATAGGCTAAATATAGCAACGTGGACTCCAAAATTGGTGGGTGGAATGTTGCATTCAGGTCAGGGGTCTTTGTGTAAGTTCATTTCATTGGAGTTAACAATGCTTTCAAAAGTAGAAAAGGTTTTTCAAATTTTCAGGCAATTGAATGTGTAGACTAACATCTATATTCATTCAACATAAAATCCATAAGATGGATGGAAACACTAAAACAGAGATAGTGAAAGAGAATAACAGAACACCTATGGAGCATAGCTATTCAATGATTACGTTCAAGTATACAAATTTCTGTATAAAATAAGCCTAGCGCAAAATTTTTAAGAGCTTTCACATTAAAAAAAAAAACAAATTTCTATATAAAATATGCCTAAGAAGATGATTGTTTATAAGGACCCAGACCTCATGCTTATAGGGTAAACCGCACCACAATAAACTAAATTAAGAATTTATGTGGCTTCACAACGAACATGGTTATTGATAGTGGAGCAAAATTATGAACCACAATGACATAAGCCTTTAAAAAAACCCACGAATGAAAGAAAAATGCTATTAAAGACTTACAATCCTGAAATCTCCAAAGTCCTCAAGAGCACAGTTGGCAATGTAGTAAAACCACCCCATATGAAAAATTAAGAAAAAAGACCTAAAAAAAAATCAATCAATTCAACATAAAATAGAAATAGAAAAGTATCAAATTTATAAGAATCCATACACTTGGTGCTGAAGATCAGGTGCCAGAACAGATATTATTTTTCTCAAGTCCTATTCTTATTCTCTTTCTCCATTTCTACTAATTGATTGCTAAGAAAAAAGTGAAAAAAGAAAAGAAAAGAAAAAGAGATTATGAGATTTATAAGTGACATTTATAAAAGAGGAAAGAGACAAACAAACTTGTTAATTGGTGATGGTGTCAAATACCAAAGCTTTCCATCTCTTCATGATGTTTCCATTACCTCTTACGTTTTGTTGGGTCGTCTTCCTCATCATCTCACATTCAAATATTCAAAAGCTGAACAAAAAACCATAAACCCATTTAAGAAAATCAAGCTAGTATCCATTTGATAAAAATAAATAATAATCAAAATTAATTGGTTAGAATTTAGTAGTGTAGAAAAGTGAGAGGAGTGGTTTTTTTTTAATAAAAATAAGAGGGGAATAGGAGACGTGTGAATTGGGAGAATAAGGGGATTCAATAACATTTTATTATTATTATGTTTTTAGTAAGAGTAGGAGACGGATGAGATAAGAAGAGTAATGAATCATTTTTATTTTTGGTAAATGGGAGAGCAATTAATCAATGTGAGTATTTATTATTATGTTTTTGGTAAGAGTTGGAGACAGATGGGATAAGGAGATCGAGCAATGAAACTTTTTATTTTGGTAAATGGGAAAGCAATGGATATTTTAGAATTTAATATTGACGGAATTTAGGAAAGGTTTTGGTTGGATTGAATAGTAAGGGTAGCCTTTAAGAAGAGAGAGTAGTAAGGGTAGCCTTTAAGAAGAGAGAGTACTTAGGATAATTGTAATCAATATAAATTATTTCAAAAAAATAATAATAGGATACCTATTTTTGTAAGAAAGGGGAGGGAGAGACCCTCTTTAATAGGATTCGATTATGATAGAGAATACCAAAAAAAGAAAGATCTTGAGAATATAAAATGGAATTAAAAAAATCTTAAATAGTAAAAAAATTGATCTTTATTAGTAATATAAAGAGAGCATTTAGGAGAAAAGGTTTATCTCTATTATTAGTGAGAAGAGAAATTATAGGGAGAGAGATTTTGGGTGAGAGAATTCAAGGGGAGTAAGGGATTGTAGATAGAGATTGAAGATAGAGATTGATTAAGAAAAGATATCGAGTCAGGATATTTGGTATTAAGAAAGAATAAAGGCTTCATTCCAACAAAAAGTAAAAGAAGTACTCTCATCTTTGGATGAGCTCTCTCTCTTGCCTTTTGCCATGATGTTTCCTAGTTGTTGGTAAATCAATTCCTTCCCAATGGCCGCTAATGAGTAGGAAAATTTAATCACTCAATTTGCAGCTCTCCTCCAAGATAAAAATGAGCAATCTAAAGTTGATATTGACTCAACTAAAACAAGAGAGATCAGGAGTGGAAAACTTATTTAATCGCCTGGGTTCACATAGATAAGAAGGTGAACTTCATCAGGCTAAGGGAGACTCTTTTAAGCTCTTGGGAACCACATGGTTGAGTGAAGATCAATGACTACTACAATGGTACAATCTTGATCCGGTTTCCGGATGAGTATACTCTAGAGAAAGTCTGGATGCTCTCTCCTTGGTCATACAATAATGACCTTGTAATATTGCAATGGTGCAAGAGGGACATGGACCCAAAATAGTATGAGTTCACAAAGACAGTGATGTGGGTGCAACTACACAGATTGCCATATGATTACTTGATAGAGAAGATTGCTTTTAAGATTGTAAAAGATCTGGGGGAGCCATTATTCATCCCAACATGTGAAAGCTCAAAATGGAGTAAATTTGTAAGGGTTAGAGTCCTTTTAGACATCACCAAACCGTTGAAGAAACATATTCAAATTACAAAGGTAAATAATGAAGATGGAATTATAGATGTGAAATATGAGAGATTCCCAAGATTCTGTAGTTTCTGTGACAAGATTGGTCACATTCAAGACTCCTACACCAAGCTTGCCTATCTTAAAGCAACCATATTATCTGATTGTCCTGGACACCTCATCCCAAACTTCTTGCCATGCTTCAACCAATGTATGATGATGAAATCAAGGTGAAAGGGGGAAGAATGAAGAGAGGAACCAAGAAACAAGAAGAGGAAGAAGAGGTTAGCAGATCTATGGACAGCAGAACAAAATCATCTAGGACCAAATGGCCGGTGGAAAACTTCACTGGAACTGATTGTAAACATATGCTGACGTGGCACTCCATGCATGGGGTGGTTGCACCTCCTTTAAAATTTCCCACATGTGGCAAAGTGGCAACAGATTAGACTACAAGAAAGAGAAGTTCTAGAGAAGATATTCCATGATCCATAACTGCCAGATCGACTTTGAATTTACTAACTATAGTCCCTCCCGTCAAGGCCACGTTCGAGATATCTCCCACAACAATCCCCCATGATCAGGACTTTGAAGAGGTGGATCCTTTATTTTCCAAAAATAACTCGCATGCAATCTCCACGAACCCTATGTTCTTAAGTGTTAAGGGTGGCTCTCCCAATATCACGCACAACTCACCACTGTTGCCCAACTTGGAAGGAGATCATGTGGAGATCTCCAAAGATTTTCCACAACTCAAGGAGCCAAGCACCTATCCCTTTAACTGTTCAACACACTTTGGTGGAAAGTGGACAGCCTAACATTGATGGAGTAGTTTTTATAACCAACTCCAAGTCCAAAGTTAGAGGTCAATTCAAAAATGTCGTGACTGAAGGAGTAGCAATAGCCATAACTAACATGGAAGTTTCCAACCCAAGTGGACCACCTTCTACATTCAATCCTAACCATGTTCTATACCCAAACTCCAGGGATTCTAACACATCACACATATTGATATGCAAGTCGTCCTCATGGGTTCAATCAACTCCCTAGAATAAACTGGCCCAAAATAATGAAATGTGGGTGAACCAAGAAGACCAACTACCACTCAAACCGGTGACAGGTGACTCTTCTCAAATCAGCAATACAGAACAGGTAACCAATTATCAAATTTCCTAACCAGTACCTATGGAGCACGATGCCTAGTGAAATCTCTTCTTCTTCCCGACTCAACCCTGTACAGAAAACAAGGAAGGCTTGGGGCAAAACTAGAGCAGAGGAATTTGAAACTCCCTCCTTCAAAAGGCTTGCCCTTTAAGCTGCAATCTCAGGTCTGACTCTTAAAGCGCAAGCAAGAACAACTGGTGGGAAAAATACATTCATCTCCGTAAGATTAAGGAATCCCAGAAAGTAAAACAAGAAAGATGATCCTCAGTTGGACGACTATAACTTCTTTGAATGGGTGGTGGCAGTTGGCCCGAAATAGCCACAAGGGAAATGAAGTTGCTCTCCTGGAACTGTCGAGGTGGGGGTAGTGACTCGACAGTTTGAACATCAAGCTCATTGCTCAGGGCTACCCAAGCTGAAGTTTTGTTCCTTTCAGAGAAAAAACTAGATGTAGAGAAATCAAAAAATATCATTAACATGCTTGGGTGGTCGAAGCACTGTATTGTCCCCTCCAATGGAAGATCAGGAGGGCTATGGTTAATTTGGAAAGAGTCTATTACTCTAGCTATTCTCAATTCTTCAAGCAATAAAATCACAATAGAGATTTCAGATTAGAACAACACCTCTAAATGGGCCCTTCTATGTGTGTATGGGTGTCCGCATAAGAAAGATTGTAATAAGCTTTGGCAGGAGATTCGATGCTTTATAGACTCCTATAATTTTTCCTATTGCTGCATGGGAGATTTTAATGCTATAAAAAATCCAAATGAAAAAGGTGGACTCTCTCCCCGAATATGAATTCTGAGAGTTCAAGGATATGATAAAATCACTGTGGATTGATTGATCTAGGATATTCAGGACCTGCCTATACCTGGTCTAACCGAAGACAAGCTCAATTTTTAATTTTGGAAAGACTGGATAGGGCTTTTTCATATTGTAGCTGGAGACTCAATTTCCCTGATGCTTCAGTCTCTCATCTACTAGCAATCAACAGTGATCACAATCCAATTCTGCTTAACCTAGAGAAGTCAAAAATATTTAGGAAGAAGAAAATTTTCAAGTTTGAGGCTATGTGGCTAGCCAATGAGGAATTCCATGAAGTCTCCAAGAATTCTTGGTGTCAGGGACAACAAACATATTCTATCAAAATTGAACAATTATAAAAGAAACATTTCCAAGTGGATCAAACAAGTCTTTGGAAATATCTAGAAGGAACTCTCCTCAATAAGAGATAAATTAACTCAAATCCAATCAGAAGACTACTCAAATGTAGTAAGAGTGGAGGAAAATGAGCTAACCAACAAATACAAGGAGCTACAACTCAACGAGGAGACAAAGGTCCCGTATTACTTAGATAAAAGAGGGCGACAGAAATATCAGGTTCTTCCATGCATCAACACTTAACAAAAGAAGGAAGAATAAAATATCAATCATTCAAACATAAGGGGAGAATGGTCGGCCCAACCTGAGAAGATAATTGCAACCTTCACAAGATATTTCAGCAAAATATTCAATTCAGTCAACCCAGACATGATGTCAAAGGATCTGACACTGACAGAGGATGTAGTAATAGAGGAAGATAACCTCAGTATTGCCAAAATCCTAGATGAAGACGAGGTAGAGAGGTGGTACAAGCCATGAACCCTTGGAAGGCTCCTGGTCCAGATGGATATCCTACACTTTTTTACCGTAAATGTTGGGACTTCGTAGGCTGCGATGTGGTAAGCTATATACAAGATTTCTTTCATAATAAGCAATTTCATAATCATTCCAATCACACTAATATTGTGCTTATACCAAAGAAAATCAAACTGAATACCCATCAAATTTTAGACCTATTGCTCTATGCAATGTACTGTATAAGGTGATTTCTAAAATCCTAGCAAATAGAATAAAGCCTATCTTGAGTAGGCTCATCTCCCCGAACCATAGTGCTTTTGTTGCAGGCAGACAAATAACAGATAATGTGATTCTGGCTAAAGAACTCTTCCATTCAATGAACAAGATGAGAGGTAGAGAAGGAGCCTTTGCCCTCAAATTAGACATGTCTAAAGCATATGACAAAGTTGAATGGAATTTCCTCCATTTGACTTTGTGAATTTATGGGTTTAGCCATTCATTGGTGGAAATGATCATGGCGGGGGTCACATTAACCTCATTTTCTTTGTTAATCAATGGTGCACTTGAAGGATTCATTAGGCCTACAAGAGGCATCAGACAAGGATGTCCACTATCTCCATCACACAACTGATCACCAAGGAGGAGAAGGCACATCAATTAAAAGGGCTAAGAATTAATAAGTATGCTCTATCCATTACACACCTTATGTTTGCTAATGGTCCCCTAATTTTTGGCAGAGCAAATAGATACTTCATCAGTAAAATCAAGGAGATCCTAGAAATCTACGAGCGGTGGTCAAGCCGGAAGATTAATTATGGGAAATCATCGATACACTACTCCCACAATGTGAGACATGAGCTACAAGAAGAGCTTACATCCTTGATGGAAGTCAGCATGATGGAGAAGGAGGAGAAATATCTTGGAGCAAATTTATTGTTGGATCTCACCAAGAAAAACAATTACCAGCCACTACTCAAAAAATTTGATTCCAAGTTATCTAGCTAGATAGCACACTTGTTGTCACATGCAGGGGGACTAATTCTAATAAAATCTATTCTAGCCAGCATCCCAGTCTATTTGATGGCTATTCATATTTTCCCAAAGGAGATGTGTAGGAAAATAAATTCACTACAAAGAGACTTATGGTGGGGCTTCAAGGAAGGGGACAATCACCTTTATCTAAGAGATTGGAATCATTTTCAACTACAGAAATCCAAAGGGGGGTTGGGAATTAGAAACATGGAGTTCATCAACAAATCTCTGATTACCAAAGTGGGATGGAGGTTCCTTAAATATCCAGGTTCAAAATAGACTAAGCTCCTTTGAACCAAATATCTGAGAAATCAAAAATTCTGGGTTAGGGAATGTCCCAAATTTACATCCAAGACTTTGTCAGATATCTTAAAAATTAGGGAGATACTAAAAAGAGGAGCATGCTAGCTAATCAACTCTAGGTTCAACACTCACGTATAGGTCAACCCTTGGATTCTTAATTCCCAATTGTTATGCGAGGTCACCTCTCAGGACCGGAATTCACCACGATTTGTAAGGGAGCTCATCAATCAAGAATCTCACTCATGAAAATAAGATTACATCCGAAACATGTTTGATAGAGTGACGGCCTCTTCCATCCTGCAAATCACCCTTTCCGAGGAATAGAAGATGATCTGATTTAATCAAAAACTCCCTCAGGTAAATTCTCAACCAAATCGGTATAGATTCAATAGGATCTACTTCGGTGGTCCATGAAGAAGAGACCAAAAAATTTTGGAAGAAATTCTAGAAGAAGACTAGCACTCCACCAAGGGTCCTCATTTTTATCTGGAGATGTCTAAATGGAGCCTTGCCTCTCACATCCAAATTGGGGAAATTCTCAACTACGAATGATACATTATGCCCATTGTGCGGAAAATTGAATGAGACTATAGATCATCTCTTCTTCGATTGTGAATTGGCCAAAGTAGTTTGGTTTGGATCCCCTCTAGAACTCAAAGTTGACAACTACAACAAATCATGTAAGGATTGGATTGGAATTTGGCTCTCATACACACCAGAAAAAATGATATTTTATCATGGTGCAATAATCATGTAGTGTATTTCGAAGGCAAGGAATAAATTGGTTTTTAAACACCAATTAAATTTGGCCAACAACATTCTTGAGAAAGCAAGCCAATTGATCAGAGAAGATAACCTGGAAATGAGCTCGTCCTCTCCCCAAATAATATCAGATCTAGTTACTCATAAAATCCAACACTGGCAGGTGCCCCTACCTGGCTCCCTGAAAATCAATGTGGATGGGGCTGTAGGATCTTTCAGTGCAGCGATAGTAATTGTTAGAGACTCTACAGGCTCATTCATTCAGAAACATGTGTGTTGAGTCCATGCAGTCCAGAAGAAGCTAAAGCTATAGCCTTTCATTTGGGGCTGAAACTAGTTGAGGAAATGTCATCTCTATCAATTTTCATTGACGAGGATTGCAGCAAAATAGTGTAGCTGATCAATGAGAAGAGCACTCATAGTCCTTGGTGGATTCAAAGCATCATTTTCGATTGCCGACATTTGATAAACCGAAGTTCTCAAGTTTCCATTTCATATGTTCCTAGAGAATGCAACAAAGTAGCCCATTCTATAGCAGCCATCACATCAAAGGAACATCTATCCATTAGATGGAATGAAACTTCTTACCCTCAAAGAATATCTTCCATCTTAGCTATGGACATTGGTAATGAGGATGTTTTATGTTGAATGAATTGGAGCTTATGCTCTTGGCCAAAAACAAAAAACAAAAAACAAAAAGTAAAAGAATTTTAAAATAGAAAGTAAAGTTGGTTATATAAATTTTCTTTAAAATGGTTAACATTAGGGAGCATAAGACATCTCTTTACAATGAAATTGAAAATGACAAGTAGGAGACGTTTTAGGTAGAAGTCATGCTCTTTAGTGTAGAGATTAAGGAGAAAGATTTAGGGATTTTTGTTTAAAAGAGAGATAGAAGAGAACGTATGAGAGTAGTAGATAGAGAGGAGGGATGTTTTGGAAAAATTTGAGGACCAAAAATTTAGTTTGAGTGTCCACGTGGATGAGAGAGAAAAGTGGCTTGAGGCTACTATTTATATGTAAACTAATTGTGAACCCGTGCAAATTCGCATGGGCAATATGTTTTAGAATGTCTTTTTTTATATATAAACTAGTGGATGGCCCGTGTAAACACGGGTCACCAACCAATGATAATTAAAAATAAATACCCGTGTATATAGATTTTCAAAATATCAAAATCCACCCACAAGAAGAACTAGGATGAGAGAGAATAAAGGTGGACATGTGGAGTTTTAATTGTTTTTAAGTCATTTAAAATTTTTAACATAGAGAAGTGGGTGAGAAAAAATAGGGATAGAGGAGATTTGATTGAAATAAAATAGGGATAGGAGAGGAGAAATAGTTTTAGAAGTTGTCCACGTGGCACTCTAAAAATATATCCAAAAAATGAAATTAATAGAAAGAGGGAACAGTTTGACCCATTTAAAAAATGCATCCGAATGAGAGAAGGGAGAGGGAAACCTGGGATGGGAATGGTTTCCACGTGGCATACTTTAAAAATTAGGAAATATAGAAAGAAAATCGTAGGAGGTGACCCCTTTTGCTTTAGTATATATATATATAGACTAGCAAGTGACCTTGTGCAAATACGGGTGTCACATAATATAAAATTAAAAATGAATCAAAGCAAGTATTAATTGAAGAACAACTAAATTATATTAATTACTATTAAAACATGAATTATGAACTAAATTGTTTGTGTTTAACAACTGATCAATTATTTATAGAAATGAAATAAAACTTAAATTGTTTCAACCACATTCCTACATCAATTCTAAAAGATCAATGTCAATGGCTTTAAATTCCAAATAACTCAGCAAGTAATATCGTTGATTCTTCTTTATCTGCAAAAACATAATAATAATAATAAAATAAAATTAAGAATGAATTTTAGAGTTGATAAAATGGTTAAATAAACAACTATAATTTTAAATTGAAATTTTCAAAAAATATATACATATATGTAATTTTGAATGCTTTCAATTTCATTTAGGATTCTTGAGCTTTCATCTGGCCAATTAACATAAAAAACGGATGTTGTGACATTGTTAAATCTGACATTAGTAGATGTTGATGGCTTAAATGGCTCTACAAAAAAGATATATGGCCTCCATAATCGCGTGATTACATGCTCATTTATTAAATCATTCTCGTTTTCCTATAAAATAAGATAATAAATCATAAGTATTATAAATATTAGAAAAAAGAAATATAATATTAATTTAAGATCTTAACTTATTCAAGTAACTCTTTTAGCTCTAAAATAGGATGTCTAAGAATATTTTCTGCTTGTTTATCAAAAGCAGTTGTATTTCCTTGAGAATTTGTATTATCCTTAATGACAATTATTGCTCTATCTGAGCCTTTGTGAATATACTTATATAGGTACTTAACAACGTGAAAGTAACCGACTATTTCCACATTAACATGAGCATTATATTTTGTCTATAATTCAATATTATAAGGATTAACCCATCGATTATCAAGTTCATGCTCACCAACTAAAATGGTTCTTCCATCATTACGTCTTTGATACAAAGGATATCCATTTTCAGCTATTGTGGTTTCATTGTTGAACTTTCTTGGATATTTTTTTGAGCACATTCCATTCACCATACATGGTGACCTAGGATTTAGTTCACCGCAAGGTCCATGTATCATACATCTAGTAACAATTTCATATACAAGTGAAGATGTCTCTATTAGGAATTTCGGAGCTTACAATGGAATCAATATATTTAGAAGAATGCAACTTAGACTGTTGTGATAACGTAATAATAATATGAGCATGTGGCAGGCCTCTCTTTTGGAACTCCAAGACATGAATATTTGAAAATTAATAATGATTATTGTAAATAATCCTTGTATAATTAAAATTAATATAAATGAATTTATATATTAATATTTAAAGATTTATACCATACCTGCCATTATTTCTTCAAACATTTTTTTGGACTTAAGGTCATCAATTAATTGTTTCAACTTGATTTTAAAAACCCGTGTTACGATATCTGGTCGATCTTCTGGCATTTGCCATGTTATTTCTTGAATAGCATCAGTTATTTCTCTCCAATGTGGATTGCATGTAAATGTGATAAATAATTCAGGTGGAATAGCCCATTTACAAATTGCCATTGCATCTTGGTAATTTTGAATAATATTACATGGGCCTCCTGTGAATGAGGCCTCCTGTGAATGAGGATGGTAGAATGAATCGCCTTCCAATTGATCTTGCAATGTTATCACTAGCTATAACAACATCCTCTAATCCTTGGTAAAGTTCTAAGCATAATTCTTTTGGTTTGCCTTTACATATTGTAGTCGTTCTTCCTCAACAAATTGTTGAAATTTCGCCCACCTTGTAGTAGTGTTTTACCATCCATTGGGCGATTTTGCATTCGAAAGACATAAAAATCTCTCATAGAGATATTGTTCCGACTATTATCTCTACTTGTATTTCTATCTCTATATGGTATACCAATCCTCCATCCGTCTTCACTATAGGGGAACAATTATGGGTACTGTAATGGCATGTAACTTGGATAAGTCTCATTGATTCTTCTTAAATGTCCTTGAAGTGTAGAAACGATTATATCACGACCATGTACATTTTCAGATCCATCACCTACCATTAATGCTGCAACTTCATTACATAAATGACAATTGTATTGTCTTCTATCTCAAGTCCTTGCTTCCAGAATCCTTATATGTAAGTTTGTAGCTTGATTTTTAGCAAGTGTATCCCGAACAAAATGAAAAATGCTTACATAAGGATTAATTTCATTAAACATTTCTTGTAAGCATTGTATGATTGATGGTTTTACCCTTTGAGTACCTTGTTCATGTTACATGGTGGCTATTCTATTCTCAACCTCACATATAGGGTCATAGATATATAACTGAGCAAATTTGGGCATAACACCTTGTTCAGGAAGTAGGGAACTAATTTTATATTAGTTCTCATCACTTATTCGAAACATGTAAGGTCTTCGACCATCCAAAACAGTGTAATTAATTTTACCTCCCATTGAGGTGAATGAAAACATTGAACTAAATTTGGATCCTCTGACATCATGTATGCCATGAAATAACTCTTGTAAGAATTCTAGAGTTGGTGGGAATAATGGTAATTCTACTTTACCATTTTGACAACAAAGGAAGAATTCTGGATTTTGTTGACTACTTGATGTAGACCTTTCTTGAATCCACATTATAACTTCACGATTTTCACAATTAATTTGAGGTGGTCCAAAGTATCATCTTTATGTAAATCTATGTCTTCCTCTTCCCTCCATAAATTGTTGTATGTAGTTTGTAATTCCTAAATGTAAACTTATAAGGTAAATAATGGTATAAGAAATAGGGAATTGAGTAAAATGGTTAAATATTGGTTTATTGTACTTACTTTACTGTCTTGGTAAATGGTGATTGGATGTTGATGCCATAGAACGATCAAGAATGCTAGTTAGTTGGACATTAGTTGAAGTAGTGTCAGCAGATATGGTTTCAACATTTGAGTCTCTTGTACTTAGAAAATGGAGATCAGATGCTTCCCTATGGGTATTTTGGGAAAATGAACTTCTTCATGCTCATAATACTTGAATTCTATGAGCTCGAGGAATGTTTGCATTTTCTAAATTAATACCTAACACTTGGAAGTAATTAGTGATATAGTATTTTCTAGAAATATTTTATTCAATAAATGTACACATATATTTACATATCTTACCATATGACATAATAAATGATCCTGTGTTTGATGTAGGGCTGCAAGTTATCCGAAAAATTACTGTGTTCCGATCCGCATCGTATCCGAAATAAGCTTATCCGGTCCGTTGATAAAAATTTCTGTTATAAACGGTTAGGATAAGGATATATATTGTTCCGTTCTAGATAATATCCGTTTTGTAAAAATATAACAATATATAAAATATAGAGAATAAATTGTTGAATTTAAAACTAATCCAACAATCATAAAT
>JAOXJP010031171.1:0-16823 GCA_025762735.1 Platanus orientalis | reverse complement strand
GGGTTAATATAGGTACACTGATACAAGTATCATATGTAAGGGACTTGCTTGAGTCATCATAAACTTGTGAGTTTTGGTGGTGACTGATTCATGCACTAAAATCGAGTCTTTAAACTTACCTTCTTATCAATTTATGGGGGGTTTTACATGGAATATCAAAATTTTGTAATTTAAATCTAAAAAAAAACATAGAATGACCAAAAGATTGACATCCTATTAACGTGTTGATTTATGTATGAAGTTTTGTATTAAAACAATATGGGATCTACAAAGTGACTTCAAAACTGATGGCTGACACTCAAGCCCACTAACCAAATAGTTTGGATAGGATTTTGTAGAAGGAGTTGGTGTTGAAGTTGAGCAAGGATTCATGATGTTGAATATCTGTCTTGCATGTTGGATAATTTCGGCTGTTAGCAACTGTCCTATTCTAGTATTCTTATGCTTTTTGGTGCATTTTGTGATTCTTTAGGTGCTTAAAGTTACATGAAATATTGTTTCTTACTGTTACAGGCTCTGGCAGATCAGAGAAAATAGTCAAGTGAATCAAAATGGCATTTTCTAGTAGAGTTGGGAGCCTTCTTAGGCAGAGCATGTCACAAAACATTGTATCAAGTGGGCCAGTGACACCTATGCTTAATCTCATTCGATGTATGTCCACAAAGCTTTTCATTGGAGGTATGTGTCTAAATGGTTTTGTACCTTTGTTGAATATAATATAAATTTGAATGCAGCCTCATGCCACTGATTGTAACTCATTTTTGTTGCTAGGTCTTTCATTTACTACTGATGACCAGTCTCTTAAAGAAGCATTTTCCAGCTTTGGTGATGTGACTGAAGGTGAATTATAGGAAGTAATTATGCATATCAAATTTGTCAAGATACAGTACTTAAAAGCCGAATAGGATAAGAAATTGGAATCACCATGTTTTTGTCATCTTTGTTCTGCAATCAGCATGGTTACTAAGTTGAAAAAATATTATTATTATTTTTGCATAAGAAAAATATTGTGGTAATTAAGATGGTTTTGTAAAGGCAGTTAAGCTAGTTTAATTAGCAACAATTATGATGAGGAAATCAACCTGGTAATTCTCAGTTTTATGCTTCATTTTTCGGCCTGGTACATCTGTGACTGAAGAAGCAATAGCATATATGGTTTGAGTTATGGAATCGCAGTAACAATATGTATTCTTTATCAATGGTTGTTATGATGCAGCAAGGGTTATTACTGACAGAGAAACTGGGAGGTCAAGGGGATTTGGGTTTGTCAACTTTTCCAGTGACGAATCTGCCAGCTCAGCCATGTCATCCATGGATGGCCAGGTTTGTATGAGAAACAAACAGTTCTTTGTAAAATGGTCATTCAAGCTACATTGCACGTATCAATGGAGTGAATTGACATATATGATAATATAGTGAATTGATGCTAAATGACTATTTTTTCAGGAACTAAATGGACGGAGCATTCGTGTGAGTTATGCTAATGATAGAACTGGTGGGTCTGGTGGCAATTACGGTGGTGGCGGTGGTTATCGTGGGAATGGAGGTTTTGGTGGTGGAGCTGCTGGAAGGGATGACGGGTTCTAAACATTTGTTGATTGGATTCTCTGTGTAGGTATGCAGCTAGTTGTTATTTTGTTTTTGAATGTAGGTTTTCCCATACGTTCTTTTTGGACAGCCGATTGTGCTTCTTTCTTGGATTAGATAAACTTCTTTTTTACATTTTACATGCCTAGAATACAAGTTCCTGCTGTTTAATCTTGTCATGTTACCTTAACAATGACTGTACATGCATGCACGTGTGTACATTCATGTCTTTGCTCCACAAATGTTATGACATTGTACATGCACATGTATTCAATCATGGAAGGTGTGTCACATATTGACCTGCACATATGTATTGACATTGAATAATATAAGGTAATACGGTATGATTCGCATAAATCCCTGGCACACATCTTGATTATTTAAGATTTGTGTCAAATTACTGGCAAAAAAAAGCCGTAACATAATTCATGATAAGTGCTCATGTGAAAATGTTTGGGCGAGTAAATAATTGAAGCCATGCTTGAGGTGTACAATGCAGGCAAAACTGTAACCCCTGTGCTTGATATCCATGGGAACCATGCATCCACCAAGGTGTTTCGAAGGTGGGCCGTATTACAGCTTTAATAAATAGTGTATTTGGATGTGGCCTTTCGACAGGTATTTCGACTATTCCTTTTCAAAGGGCATAGAGGATTGGAGCAGGGGCTGACATGGTGACTTTGGCATCCAAGCTCCGTCCAATTCCTCTTGCAATGCTACTGGCATAAAAGACTTGATTGTTGAACTTAGTCCATCATTTTGAAATGGATGCTAGAATGTTAAATCGTAAGATAAATTGAAGAAATGATTTCATTTCTGTTTTTTTATTTACATTCCGGTGGTACCATCTTAGTTGATGAACTTGTGCTGATTCAATTCTGCACTCTTTCTTTTGTTGGTAAAATCCGTAACACAGTTTGGAATAGCATCCTTAACGATATAATAGTAATAATGGTGTTATGTCTTGGCATAAAAAAACATGTAAATTTCTCAAATTTCAGCCGTGGTTCCTCTTGATAACAATGGATGAGTTCAGCGGCTGTGTGTATTGCAACCTGTCATGGTCTAGAGTCTGCAGTGCCATGACTATTGCCTGAATTACTCAGCTAGGAAATGTATCCTAGCCAAGTAACCAAATAGCCACATAGAATGGAAACCATTTTGAGGTGGAAACGAAAGTATCATTTGGGGTGGGATTGGTACCATTTTCTGCTACTTCTCGTTAGAATCTTTTGGAGTGTTGTAGTCATGGTTCAAAATTTCAGTGAAATTTTGTCGTAATTTCTCCATTTCAAAGGGTAGCGAAATGAAATACAAGGGGAATACATCAGATCAGGCATCAACTTGGCGTTGTCTTTAAAACCCATCTTGCATCTTCATTCTCCCACAATTGGTGTAATTGTGCTAGATTGTGCGACATTCCACGAGCTCTTCAAGGGTCTTACACACGTGGGGAGCACATATCAACAAGAGCACTATCAAAGATATTGTCATGATCCACCTCAACTTTATAGGATTGAGCATGCATTTGCTTGCCATTTTCAACATCACCTTTGCAGATGCATATTGGAATGGGAGTCACGTTCCAGTACCGTGTGCTCTACCAACCAAGCTAAAGACATACATTTAAATTCCAAAATAGAAACAAGAAAGAAAGAGAGCACAATCATAATTCTTCTGTTCTTAGAATTGCAATTATAAAAAACATCTAAGAAAACTCACTGGTCTGCCTTCACCCAATGGATATATGTTGAACCTGCATTCGGCATTGATAAATCTAGGAATATTTTGGTTCTGTAAGGAGTCATGATTATTGTATAACCATCATCCTTAATATGTAAGGAGTCATGATTATTGTGTAACATCATCCTTAACATCTAAGATAATCAGATCGACATAAACTTTATACATGAAAAAGGGGTGACATGGAGAAACACGTGGATTCATTTTGTGATATCACAGCTGCCACATGTCCAAATAATATATTAACACGATTCCAAAGCTTTTGTCTCACCATTAACTAGAGAATAATGCGAATTTCAAAAAAAATAAAATAAAATAAGAATAAGAATAATGCTGATGAACCTTGTTTTTTGTTAATTGTCATAGCTATTATAAAGTGGATTAGTCTTTTTATCTTATTTTAATAATTTTTTTTGTTAATTTTTAGAATTCTGTATTTTTTTGGGGTGCTAAATAGAGAATAGATTCATTAAACACGGGCCAAGCCCAAAAGAGTATAAACATCAATCTTAAGAGCTTCCTCCATCCACGCAGGTGAGGACTGCCAAGAAGAAGCAGAACACTTACTAGTACCATAAGCAGCAAGCAAATGGGTAACATTGTTCACCGACCACCTAACCCATTGGAAGGAAATCTCTTGCATAGACTTTGCAATCTTTAATAATGCCTAAAATCGAAGAGGGGCAGCAATCCCTTTCAGAGTTAGGAGATCAATGACTTCCTTGATATCACCTTCCAAAACAATTTTCTTGTTTGTTTTTTGGTAAATAACAATTTTTTTGTTTATTAATATAAAAAATTTCATGGAAAACTTTAGTATAGCATCAGAACAACTGTAAATTATGAGAAATCATAAATAATATTTAGTAAAAATACCCTTAATCAGTTGATGGAGAGAATTAGGCATTAAACAATCACAAAACCCTGGTAAGAACTTAGGTTCACCTTCTAATATTGGGAAAATAAAAGTATTTATTCACTTGTATTGAAGAGAAAACAACAAGGAAGATTCAAGGGTGGTAAAGAATAAATATTTACCCAAGGTGGAAAAAAAATATTACTAAAAGCAAAAATGACAACGCTTCCATCCTATGCCAATCATGCTTCCTATTACTCAAAATATATGTGATTCAATTGATAAGAAATAAATAGTCTTCTAGTGAGGCCAGCTAAAAAGAAAATGGAAGGATAAAATTTAGGGATTTACATGCTTTTAATAAAGCTTTACTAGCCAAATAAGTATGGAGAATCCTCAAAAATCCTAACTTCTTATGGGTTAAATTATAACAATAACATTGATAGTAATAATAACAATAATAATTTTAATAGTATTGGTAAAAATATTAGGAACAACAATAGTATTAATAATAAAGTAAGTAATCAAACAAATAGGAACTTCTATGGAACAAAATATGGAACCTTAATAACCCTCCAAAAATTAAACTTTTCACCTAGAAAGCATGTTATGAAACTTTACTTATAAGACATAATTTAAGTAGAAGGAAAATAGATGTAGATATCAAATGCCCACTTTATAAGGAAAAAGAGGAAACAATTTTACATGGATTAGTAACATGCTCTTTTATTGATAAAGTGCAGTATGCATCACAATTTGCATTAAAAACAAACCCAAATGGAATGAAAAATTTCCAAGAATGGATGAAATACTAGCTAAAATTACATGATGTAACAATAAAAAAAATTAAGGATTTGTGAAAGAATTGCAATCACATATTGGTTCATTTGGAAAAACATGAATGCTATAGTTTTTGAAAATAAACAATATGATATGACTCTTATCCTAACAAGTTCTTGTAGATTAATAAGGGAACTAAAGCCAATGAATCCCTTGATGAGCATGAAGGATGCGAGTAACAATAAAGAATGATGAGATCCGCCACAGAAGACTGGCTAAAGTTGAATTTTGATAGTGCTTTTTTAATTGAGAATCATATGGAGGGAATGGGCATTATACTAATAAATGCCGAAGATGAAATGATACTAGTGAGAAGTGGTAGAACAGTTACAAGTTCACCAATACAAGCTAAAAGTGAAGCAGCTCTAATATGACTAAGAACCGCATCTACCATTGGTGTAACAAAGATCATCATTGCAGGATACTCACTAATCGTTATTCAAGCTTTACAGAAAGCCTTGAAGGAGTGCCCTATTGAAATAAGAATTTGCTGCAAAAGCCTACTCTCTACCTTTCATTTTATAACTTTCAGAAATGTTTGTAAACTAAAAAATAAAATAGCTAATAGATTAGCTAGGGATGGAAGTCATGGGCAAATCAATGTTTGGATTGGTATACCACCACATTAGTTATACGAGGCCCTGACAAAGGACATTAGTTCATGTAACCCATCTTAATATTAAAAAAGAGTTTAACTTTTACCCAAAAAATAAAAAGAAAAGATAGGGCTTTTAGAAGTCTAAGGCATACCGCTTGGCTTTCTAAAGTAAGAGTATCACAAGTAATACTCGACTCTATCAGGACATATAAAAAAGGCCTTTCTTGTTTCTAACAATTATCACAACACCAAAAGAGAGCTCCTCAGGGAGGAAAAAACCATCAAAATTAACCTTGAACACACCTGAGTCCGGCGGCTTCCAAAAAGAATTTCAACTATGCAACACCCATCCCAGGCACCATTCAATAGATTAACCATTTCCTTTGACAGTTTGCAAAAATCAACAACCACTTTAGTACAATCAGGACTCCATTTTCCAAAGATAAGACATTTGCAAGTCTTTTATAAGTTCCAACAAAAAACAGTTATAGTAGAAACCGTATGATTATATCAATTTTAGAGAAATCCTTAAGTTCAAACCAAAAGTTAAACCAATCCGCAAAAGATAGCATCCGGTCAGGATTAGTTTTAATAGTCATATGGGAGGCAAACCAAACATGAGAGGCAAACTTGCAATTAATTAAGCGATGAGAAGTAGTTTCCAAAACATTCTTACATATAAGGCACATGGATCAATATTAATCTTTCTTTTCAATTAATTCTCTTTTGTAAAAAGAGCTTCATTATAGACTCTCCATATCTATATATATATTGGCGAAATGGGAAGGCTCCAAAGTTTTCTCCAAGGGAAAGAATGACTATTAGAACCAGGAGGAAGAGTTGGAGATTGAGGATGAGCAATGGCCTACAGGTAGGCCGATTTGATTGTAAATTCCTCTCTTTTGTCAAAATGCCAAATTAATTGATTCTGAAAGAAAGTAATTCCAAGAGGGATTTAGGGGATATTTTTCGATATCACATTAAGGAATCATATTTTCAAAGATAGCTCAATCCAATTTGTTTAGAATATTGTATATTTGATTTAATTTGATACAAAATAAATATGTAAGATCAATAAAATAAAACTAAAAACTTACTATGTCGAAATAACATCACAATTGTTGTTAATATAGAGACTTAATGTACCTTTAACTAATAGTCTATGGTTCTACAATGTTATTACACCATTGTAAACTAAAAAAAACCCACCCTCCAAACCAGAGGGAAGGTGTCCTCTCATCCAGGTCTCTCATGGGGAATCTTAACTCATTGCTTCCCTTAGTATTCAGAAGGTTGATTTGGACTCTAATTTGCCCTTTTAACTTTAATTATTATGGCTGGATTGTTCATGTCATCCGTCAATAAGATAATGACTTATCTTGAAAATCCTAACCATTGACATTGAAAAAAAAAAAAAAAATCAAAAGCAAAAGAAAGTAAAGCTTCATTTGATTCCATGCAAAAATGGGCGGTTAATAAAGATTTTGGTGGTGAAATGGTTTTCTTGTATTTATTAGGATATAAAATGTTGAAATATATCAAGCATGTTAACTCATCCCTCTCCTACAACTTTAGGGTTTTAGGAGAAATGGATAATTGTTTTATTTAAGATGGTATTAGGGCAGGTTTTAAGTTGCGAGTTCAAATCCCCTTGTGGATGCAACTATTCTCCCTTGCCTCGCACCTAGTTCCCCCACGTTATTATCCAGGAATGTCCCTCTTAAGGGGGAGTGTTGAAATATATTAAGTAAATGAACTCTAACCTCACCTACAACCTTAGGGTTTTAGGAGAGACGGTTATTTAAGATGGTATCAGAGCAGGTTTTAAGATCGCGAGTTCAAATCTCCCCATGTACTCAAATATTCTCCCAAGTCTCGCACCTGGTTCCCTCATGTTAATTGTCACTCCTCTTGAGGGGGAGTGTTGAAATTTAATAAGTATATTAACTCATCCCTCTCCTATCACCTTAGGGTTCATATACTTATAATAACACTTTCCCTCAAACGGGACACTCCTGGACAATGAACACATGGAAACAAGTGTGAGACCCGAGAGAATAATTGCATCCATGTGAGGATTTGAACTCGTGACTTAAAACCTACTCTGTTACCATCTTAAATAAAACAATTAATTGTCTCTCCTAAACCCCTAAGGTAGATAGGAGAGGGATGAGTTAATATACTTATTAAATTTCAACATAAAATAAAACAAAGGGTGGGTGAAATTCTACCCCCTAAACTTGTTAAATAAAAATTAATAAAAAAAAATGTTTGTAAAAAATCTTTTACAAAAAAATAAAAAAGCTTGTAAAGTAATAATTTTGAAATATTTTTTACCCTGCAGCATCTTTAGTGTGATGAACGGTAACAGATTGACAAAAGGAAAGGGAGCAAATGTCCTGTCCAGGATTTGGCATCCAGGACACCAGGGGACGTCATATGGAATAAAATGGGTGGAAATTTAAGATTTCATCTAACCCCTATCCATTTTATTTCTTGTGAAGTCCCTGGTGTCCTGGACAGAACATTTATTTCGAAAAGGAAAGTGTTGGTCTTGTTACCATTCAATGGGACAGATATCAAAACACTTCATCTGTTGGGAGTTAATCCAATCCCGTTTCAATAAGTGAATTATGGAGAGAAAAAAAGTGCTTTTACATTTGTTGCTTCTCTATAAGAATTTTTTTTCATATTCATATGAATTATGAGTTGACTAATCTATACCTTTCAAATGAAAAAAGACACTCTTAAGTCTAAATCAGCCACAATAATGTATTGCCCAAGGGTTTGAATAGTGCTGCAATTAGTAAAGGATGAGGGCATGAACCTCTTTTTAACGTTCACATCAGTTGTCGAGTGAGAACCTGTGCATGAGACTCCCTTTGCGCACTGTACAACTACGTACTCACCTCAATAATTAGTTCCAGCATTTGAGCGTGCTGCATGAAAAACAAAAAACAAAAAAAAGAGCCACAAAAATGCAAAGAACCCATGTTTTTTTTTTGTTCATGCAGTAGCTTAAGCAGCTTGCAGCTGATCAGATCTCAATTACTAATGCTGGATTCCGAATGAAGGCATATCACGCCACATCTGATGGCGACAAGATACTTTGATCGATGGTTTCAAATCATCTCCTGCCTGAATTGAGAGATACCGTGCTCCTACAGTAGTATCTTCTCCAGCATATGATACATGCTTGACAAATGGTACATTGATAAATACTTTTCATTTACTCATGTGTAGTTATCAATGTACCCTTTGTCAAGCATCGTGTCATGCACCAGTTGGTAATAGTACAATATTTCTTCATTCTAATTCAAATCCTCGATAAATATACGAACACTCAGGATCCTCTCTTGCACTTAAAGTCCTGAAAATGTCTCGCAGGTGTTTGCAGTGCAACATGTATCCGAAAAATGAAAATCACCTGTCCAAAAATTATTATTTTTGTACCTGTCTCACTGTGCAAGACGTTTGTACAACTTTTAAGTGCAGGAGAGGATCCTGAGTAATATACATATACTTAAATACAATGTTCCCCTTTAGCCCATGTGTATTGACCAAGACACCCTCTCTCAAGCATCAAATCAGGTGTGTTGATTGATACTAGCTCCAATGGAGATGATTCAAACCCACCAATGGTAACAAGGGTTGGTGAAATGCAGACTATGTAGTTACCAAATTTAGCGAAGAATAACACATTTTAGGGGCTCTAGGGAAACGTTTCACCTAATATAGAAGGGTGGAACTCCCTTATTTAAAACAGAGAACGCTGCTATATGTGATTGCATGCTGGGTGGGTGGTACATCTTAATCTCACGACTGTGCAATTAAACCAATGAAACAAAACAAACAAGCTCCTTCCCAATTTTCTACGTTATGTTCCTTAACTGTGCATGCATTCTTCTTTATTTAAAAAAAGAAAAATGGTAGGGATACACGGGCCCACAGACAGCTGCTTAACAGAGTGGGACCCACACAAGTAGTAGGAGAGTCGATCAACATCGCAAAACAGTGGAATGCTGTAAGGGGATTTGACCCCCGGCCCTCTCTCTTGATTGAGTTACGCGCTTAAGCCACAGCCACCCATATGCTCTCTCCTTCGTAACTTTCTATAGATGCACGATATCTTCTACACTATTTTTTCTTTTTTGATAAGTGAATAATTTATAGCCTGTTTGTCAGCCACCTCTAACGTAATCAGTTCATTTAAATTCCCAAGACATATGTAGCCACGAGATGATAGATCGTAATGAGTTCTTTTAAATTTACACTAATTTATTAATAACCTGTTTGGCAGTCACCTGAAATGTAATCAATTCATTTGAGTTGCCAAGGCATTTATAGCCATGAGGTGATGATTTATAATGAACGAATTCAATTTTATATTGATTTGTTAACTACAATTAGAAATGAAGTCATCTCAGGTTTTTTTATAAAATGAAATGATTAATGTTATCAGGCACAAATCGGTGCATGTCTGAATGGTTTCATTGCAAAACTATCCCATTGTAGCTACAAAAGCCTGGGAAACTCAAATGAAATGATTGCATTACAGGTGGCTGCCAAACGCAGTCTAAATAAAATTAGAAATGAAGTCATCACTGGTTTTTCTGTAAAATGAAATGACTGATGTTAAACAAAAAGATAATTACAATCTTGTCTATGTACATTGTTGTAAATCTCTTCTAATTAACTCTTGAAGGGAGCAGTAGCTTGGGTCTTGCATCAAAGGTAACCTTGGCCAAAAATCAATACAATTAGACAATTCTTAACTATTTGATCTGCAGTTTATATATCGAGTCTGTCTTATTAATTTTTTTTCTAATCGTCCAATAAATATCATAAGCATACAGATCATACAATCAGACTAATCTTTGACATAGAAATCTCTAGTTTAGGGTTCAACCAATGGTGGGTTCTACTCTTGTTTACATAAGACGTTTTGAAAAGAGCATTCTAAACGATTCTAAGGATCTTGTAATACAGAACCCAAGATTTTGCCCTTTCTTACCTAGTGAAGAAGAGCACTTGCCTAAATAAATGATGCAACTTCGGTCAAATGCAACATGAGCCTAACCTATCTAACCTTAACTTTTGCTCTAATTAGAATGTTGCTTATTGTAATACGTAAGAGTTGTTGTCTTATAGGTGTAAAATAGTTCAAACACTTCAAACCCAAGCACATTTGTAAAAAAACCCAACCCGGCCTGACCAAAACTGACTCAAACTCAGATTGTACTAGGGTTTGAGAAATGTAGCGTGGATTGGGTAAGCTTAAAACTCAGGTTGTCCCTTCTACACTTGAATTTGGGCTTGAGTTAGGCCTTTACTGCCCAACCCACCCAAGTCGGAGGTCAATGTTACCGACATTTCCTCCACTAAACAAGTGTAAACAATGTTAAGCCAGTGAAGGTGTGTGCAAAAAAGCAAATGTCACTATCATTTCTCTTGGAAGTTTTCAAAAGCATCAATCCTCCTTGAATCCAATGGTTCAAGGCTCAATCAGTAGCCTCCATTAAGGACTGCAATATGTCCCTTAATAATTAATAGTTTGTGTTTAATATTGTCTAATATTTACTAATATAATTCAATTTACATTAAAAAATTAGTTTATTCATTCACAAAATTACAAGGAAAACAAACATTTACATCATGATCATTACTTTTAGGTACACACATTGATCATATAGTTGAAATAACAGAATAAAATATTGGATTAAATTATAATCATAAGGACCCTATATCGATAACTTTTTTTTGTGATAAAAACCCCATCTCACTAGATAAGTCCATAAGGGTGGTCTTTTTTTCGTTCTTTTTCTTTTGATGGGGTAAGAAAAATAAAAGGAATTGATTTATAGTTTGACTCATTTGTGTTTATTCCTCCTAAGAAGCTCATCAATGAGATGTTCAGAAACCAAATCGGGAGGACCGTCGAGGTATATGTGGACGACATACTAGTGAAGAGCCTCATAGCCGAATAACACCTATCGGACCTTGGCGAGACATTCCAAACGTTGATGAGGTATAAGATGAAGCTCAATCCGAGCAAATGCGTATTTGGATTATCCGCTGAAAAGTTTCTCAGATTCATGGTCTCCCAGTGAGGAATAGAGACAAATCTCGAGAATGTTAAGATCATAATTGAAATGCAACCACCTAGGAATACCAAGAAAGTACAACGATTGGCATTGAGGGTTGCAACATTAAGTAGATTTATATCCTGGGCTACAGACAAGTGTTTCCCCTTATTCCATCTACTAAAAAAGGCATTCTGCTAAGACGAAGAGTGTGATAAGGCCTTCCAAAAACATAAGGTCCACCTCGATCACCTACCACTAATCAATCAATCGAAGCAGGGCAAGGTACTCTGCGTATACCTGTTGGTGTCAAGAACGGTGGTCAACTCAGTGTTAGTCAAAGAAGAAGGTCAGGTGCAAATGTTGATATAATACACCAGTCGAGCCTTTAGGGAAGCCAATGAGAGGTACTCGAAGGCCAAGAAAATGGTATTTGCCCTTGTCGTCATTACTAGGCGACTGAGACCCTACTTCTAAGCACACCATCTGGGTGCTCACCGATCAGCTACTTAGGGTAATATTGCATAAACCCAAGACCTCTAGGAGACTAGTCAAGTAGTCGGTGGAGCTAAGCGAGTTTGACATTAAATACCACCACAGGGAGCTATTAGAGGTTAAGCAGTGATGTATTTCATCGCCGAATACACTCACAAGTCAGAGGTCGAGTCCAAGGCACCGGAAGAGCAGCCCAATGAGGGAGAGACAGGTCGGGCAGTGTGGACTATATATGTTGACGACTCCTCTACCAGCAACTCAGTTAGGGGAGGAGTCATCCTGTTCACACCAGAAGGGAATGAGCTTACGTCATCAGGTTTAACTTCAAAGCAACCAATAACGAGGTGGAGTATGAAACAATGCTCGTAGGATTACTCCTTGTCCATGCCTTTGGAACTAAACGAGTAAGAGTTGACAACAATTCCCAACTAGTGGTAGGGCAAGTGTGAGGAGAATACGAGGCGATGGATGAATGGATGAATGGATGAAGCATTATCAAATGCTGGTAGTAAAGGAGAAATCCATGTTCAAGCATTTCACCATGCAACAGGTTCCGTGAGATCAAAACAAAAAAGCTGACAAGTTGGCTAGGCTCGCGTCATCAACTGTGGAGAGCCTCAACCCCGGGATCTTAATGGAGTATCTACCCAGACCAAGCACCGAGACAGAGAAAGATAAGGAGGCCAATACGACCAACCCTGAGCTCAAGTGGGTTGGCCAAATTTTAAAGTACTTGAAGAATGGGGCGCTGCCCGAGAACAAGGACGAGGCAAGAAAAGTGAAAGTAAGAGAGTCGGTATCTCCTCTTTAATAACACCCTTTACAAAAGGAGCTTCACCCTCCCCCCTGCTCAGGTGCTTGTCCGATGAGGAGGCCGACTATCTGAGAGATATATGAGAGAGTATATGGGAACCACTCGGGAGGTCGGGTGATGACTAACAAAGCTATCAAGGCGGGGTACTATTGGCCCTCCATACAGAAGGATGCAAGCCTACTTACCCAAAGGTGTGATAAATGCCAAAGGTTCTCCAATATCCCTAAGAAGCCCACATAAGAGCTAGTCCCAGTTGTAACGCCCCAGAACCCGGATTCGGATATGGATCCATATCACTTCGGATTCGGATTCATTACTGTTCATAGATTTGATAGTCCACATAGAAATTTGTCCAAATCCTGCGCCCCATAAGTAAGATCCAATATAGTTCACATGTTCTCATTTAAATTTTCTTAAATCCACTTAATCCAATAATCATATTTCAATAGTTTACGAAAGCACATTTAATATTCACTAATCACATATATTTAGATCAAGATGTAGAAGAGTAATCTAAAATCCACAAAGATCATAGTAGTTCAATAGTATCAGATCGAAAGAGAAATATCACTAGAGTGTCCTCTCACCCAAATATACAAAGGGAAACATCTACTAGTCTAAAAAGATGATCCCAAAATATATCCAAAATAAGGATAAGAAAAAAAATGAAAGGAAAGTCATGAATGTCATAGCAAGTCCTTCGAATGGAGGATCTGCAATAATAATTAGTCTGAAAAATAAACCGCTAGGTTAGTCTCAACCTATAAGAAATCTAGCAGACTATAAATAATTTGAAATAAAACACATATCAAAATACTAGTATGTTCATAGGTTAATACACAACTAAACATATATTGAAGTAATAATCATAATCATATTAGTATAGAACAATAATAATCATATGTCAAATAGAAGACAGTGATTCAATACGAAAATCTAAGTTTGAATAATAAGTCAATGCGGAAGTCAAGGTTCACAACTCGATATTATATGTTAAATCTTGAAAGATCCAATGTTTTATGATTTCAGAGTGTTCAGATTTCGGTGTTTGAAGCATTAGAAGTCCACATGATTCATAATGTTTGAAGTTCAATATTCAGAGTTCAAAGATTTAAAGTGTATAATTTAATATTTATAAGTTTGGAGTTACAATGATTCACTAAGATTTCTCATAGAGTCAATGATTCAAACATGAAATAGTATTGTAAGGTTCACATGGTTCACAAAATCACATAGGAGGCATAGAGTTTAATAGATTCAATGAGTTCAATATATTTACACAGATATTTCACATGTACTCCAATGAGTCAAATCATATAAATCAACCAATAACACCCCTAGTGTTCCAAACAAAAGACTAGACAAGATTACCGTTCAAATTGATCATGAATAGAATAGATCTTAAAGGGTTCACAACTTCACAGAGATTTACAAAGATTCACATAAGGAAAATTCAGATTTCATATGTTCAAAAGAATTTCTTAAAGTAAATTTGTTTATATAATGTCTAAGATCAATAATCTTTTACAAAATAGGTGTAGGTCTAAAGAGAAAACAAGAATCAATGATCTAAATCAAAGGTCTATAGAATTTTCAGAGATTCCAATGAGGAGATAGTCAGTCCAAGCATAAGAAGCATAAAAGCTTACTAAACAAACTGAAGTTCATAGATCTAAAGTGATTCAAAAGATTGGATTCAAAGATTTCTAAACATTTTAGAGGTTTACATGGTTTAGCATCACATAATCTAAAACCTAATAGGGGTTCACATCAAATCACCTATAGTGAGCAACGTCTACTTAATAGAGAAACTTATATTCTAATAATCACAAGGTTCAATGGCTTAGAGCATAGGTTTTCACCTAGTTTCAGAGATTCCAAAGAGTTTCTATAATGAAAATACAAAGATCTAAGAGAATTAAAGAGGAGACTACATCACATTATCCATAGTGTGCAAGATTTGCTTACAAAATAGCTTAATCCAAGACTTAAACCATATTAAAAAGATTGGCCAAGGATTTTCCAGAGATTCCAAAGGATTCAATCACAAATTTTAAAGATCAAAGAAATCCACAAAGGAAGTTACTTTAAATCATCTATAATATGATAGATTTACTTACAAGAAGCCTAGATTCAATGATTCACATAGTTTCTAGAGATTTCAATGAGTTTCCATAACCAAAACACAAGGATTAAAGGAATCCAAAGAGGAAGTACATCAAATCATCTATAGAAAGTTAGATTTACTTACAAGAAGCCTAGATTCAATGATTCACATAGTTTTCAGAGATTTCAATGAGTTTCCATAACCAAAATATAAGAATCAAAGAAATCCAAAGAGGGAGTACATCAAATCATCCATTGTATGTAAGATTTATTTACAATCCTCTTATTCTCTTGATCACTACGCACAAACCACTTCCTCAACCTTTAATCCTCTACAAATTTTACATGGATCCAATACTCAAACACTCTAGAATATAATTTTAAGATCAAAACTAACCAAATTCAAGCTAATTTAGCATAGATCTAAGAAAGTTAGAGCTTACCTTGGCTTGAGAGAGTTAATCTTCCATTTTTTTCCCAATGCTCCAAATTTTTTTTATCTCTCTCTCTCTTATGTTTATTCTACTCCATTTTGGGTGAGAATAAGGTAGTATCTACATTCTAGGTGTGAAATTACCATTTGCCTAAAGTTTTCATGCTAAGAGAGGTGGAATCCCCTCTTTTTTTCAAATCTGGGCAGTGGCAGTCAACCCAGATGACTCACGGTCAATCTAGATACCCCACCGCGGTTGACTGGTCTACACACACCCGAAACCCCTTAGATTTTCTTCCATAAAAACCTGCTACAGGAAAATGACCATAACTTTATGTAAAATAAACTCCAAATTGGGTGTTGTTTATTGGGTTGGAAACTAGACTTCAAGACCTTTCCAACAAGGTATGGATCACCTTCAAATTATTTCAGTCTTTGTGTTAGTGGGCATGGGAAGTTACTCTAAATTTGTGGGTCTGACAGCACATACTCCTTATGGGAGAATTATCATAACTTCTTATAAGAGACTCGTAATAGCACACCGTTTGATGCATTGGAAAGCAGACTTCTAGATTTTTTCATGAGCATATAATTTGTACTATAAATTACTCAGGATTGCTATCGGTGGGCTTGGAAAGTCACTCTAATTACTCAATCAGGATATCTTTGAACTTGACAATTTCGAGGCCCCAACTTGGGTTCTACACTTCTAATTCAATCCGAAAGGTTCCTAAACAACCTAAGGTCTATCTAGCATTTGATAGATGAAAATTTTACACTTATGGGGGTAAAATTATAATTTTACCCTTTTAGTACAAAGTGGAGCATTACAATTTGGGTCCAACTTTTAGGCCCAATATTTTATTTGGGTCGAGTTTAGGTAGGCTCAATTTTAGCTTGAGGCCTAGCCCGGCCTAGCCCGAACTGGTTTTCAAATAATAATTTTATTTATATGTTGATATTAGGTATATATATATATATATTATTCTTTTTGGATCCATATGTCTTTAACAAATTTACTTTCATCAAATAGGTCAAGTGTTATCCATTAAAAAAAATCATATAATATGCATGTAGAAGCAATTATGGGCCTAAAATCAACCTTAAAATTAATAAAGCAGTTTTATTCAAGCAGCTCAAACTTGGCCTGAAGCCTGTTGTTTTAAAATGAGTAAAGTTCGGGCCCAACTTTTATGCCCAAAGTTTTATTCGGGCAGAGTTCAGGCTCGAGTAAAACATTTCGGGCTGAGTTCAGGCAAACCTCAGCC
>JAOXJP010031160.1:0-16824 GCA_025762735.1 Platanus orientalis | reverse complement strand
AATTACCACATAACCCGTGAACCCGACACGACCCAACACGAAAATAAGTGGGTTAGGGTTGACCCTAAACATGTTTCAGGTCAAAAGAAGTTGACCCGCTTTGACACAATTAATAAATGGGTCAAGTTAGGGTTGAGCAAAATAGTCTTATACCCCTACCTCGACATGACACAAACCCGACCCGCCAACACGAATTACCACCCTTAGTGTTGATGCTGCCCTCTCCCGCTGTGCTGCTGGTCCTGCACTAAGATGAGCGGCCCATGGGCTACCAAAAAGAAAAAGGTCTTCCATGAATGCAATTTGCCCCTACCCTAGGGAACCTAAAGTGGTAGGCTATTAATAAAAGCACTAGTCCCATCAATACTTTTTTGCAATTTAGTAATCATAATTCCAGATCCCCTAACTGAACTATAAGGGTTGTTACTCTGGTCATAAGCTATAAAGAGGACATATATTAATACATAGAGGTATTTTTGTTATGTTTAAGTAATTAAACAACTGTGTGCAATGACACTACCCCTAGGTTAATGCATTTGTAACCCTAAAAAGAATCAGATCCATAATTTTATACATGAACAAGGTTAAAAGATTTTAATCTGCATTGTTTGTAGGTTTTCTATTATAAAATTCAAGCTTTGATCTTTCTTTCTTCAATATTAAGTATAAGATACAAGATTAGGAACTGGACTGGTCCAGAACCATCTATCTCATACCTGGATTTGGTACATAAATTAGGGGTAGGATATGAGTATGCCTGTATTCAACGAAAACCTCAAATTTTGATACCCTCTACCTGAAAATGCTTTGCTAATAGTTATTCTTCAGCCATCTAACTTTTAGAAAGCTTCATTAGTGTACCAACCTATTCACAAGTAAGTTTTAAAATGGCAGGGTTAAAACTATATATGGACCAATTTATGATATGAAAGCCATCAATTTGTGTTAAAACCAAGCCACCTACCTCTTGCTTTAGTGGTTGGTAGCTTGTGGCACCCTCTTAATTAACCAAATCTCCCAAAACCTGAAAGAGTTAGAAGAGATATATGAAAACTAGCTATAACATGCACACATGTGCACAAAGGGCCCAGAAGATTAATTGCGTCTACATGGTGATTTGAACTCATAACCTAACCTAATTACTATCTGATCATAATATATCAAAAAGTAATTAACCAACTCTCCAAAACTTTAAGGTGTTAGAAGAGGTATGAGTTAATATAATTTATTAAATTTCAACACCTTCTTCCCTTTTGTAAACTTCCCCACAAGTAGAAGTCCCTTATGCCTTATTTAAAAAAGAAGAAGAAGAAGAAGAATTTATTGACCATTCGAATTGAGACAGCAAGTTTTGAAACTACACTGAAACCATCTAATATTCCTTCTACAACATGCTTGTTTCCAGCAGCCATTCAGTACTTTCAGATATTTTCAACTGAATCACAACAGAAATTGTTGATAGCGAAACTTGTCTATCTCTGTTTCACATAACCCAAGAAAAAGATATTTACAATCATGTTACACCATTCACGTTGTTTTCCTATACCAAAAGACCTTGTTAAGATAGCTATTGTACCCTTAAGCCTGTGCTGGTGTTGGTGACGGTGACGGTGCTGTTGACGGTGACGGTGCTGGTGCCGGTGCCGGTGTCGGTGCAGGTGCTCTTCTTGAATGTTCTCGCTCTAAATAGCCCATCATTCTCCTGGGCGTTATTTGACCACCTCGCTTGCCTGCAAAACAAAGAAATTTCATGTTTCATGACTTTCATCACAGTCATCAACTCAAAGAAAGAAACCACCCAAAGCTCTCTCTCTCTCTCTCGCTCTCTCTCTCTCTCTCTCTTTCTCTCTCTCTCTCTCTCTCTCTCATATATATATATATGCATATATGTATACTTACCATTGGAATCCAAATTGGGCTTTACAGGCGAAGACCAGATAATAAGAGTTGGGGTGATGATGGTAAGCAGAGCCCAGAAGAAAAATATCAAAACGAAGATTCTGCCTCTCATTTCAAAGTGGAGGCCTGGAACAGTTTCAGAGATTGTTAGAGGTTTATATGGGGGACCCAGAAGAGAGGGAGACGACCATAGCAGTGGAGCTGGCCATGTTTGCATGGAAAACAATGATTTAAAACAACTCTCTTTCTTAATATATTCCCTTAAATGAGCAAATTCACTTATTAAATAATATACTCTAGGAGTTGGAGGGTTGTTATACTGAGCGTGGTTTTGATTTGAGAGGTCTTCCACAATACACTATTTTCATTAATTCAAATTATCGACTTCCCACCTAACAATAATTGAATTCTCAGTGAATGTATTATTATTATTATTTTTATATATTTTAATATTGCAAGGATGTTTGGTACGAGACTACCAAGTTGATTTTAGGGAGTACAGAATATATGGAACTCAGTGCAAATAAAATTTGGGCCTGAGTTGTTGACAGCACACACACACACACACCAAAAAAAAAAAAAGGGAGCAGATCTTCTGCTGGTGAATCAGCAGGAACAGGAATTGTTTAAATAACATTAAACGGAAACTGTCTTCAAAAAACGACAGCTAGTTAAAAGTAGAAACCACATTTAAGTTTATAAGGAAACACATGTATTAAAACTCCCACCCAATGTTAAAATTCCAATTTATTAGTATAAATGCTGTTCTTTGAGGGCAGTCTCCATTTAATCCTATTTAAGCTTGTTGCAGAGGATTTGCTCTCGATTTAACCACACAGCGACACCTATCCAATTTTTTTGTCTGTTTCTTTTCAAATACGTGTCGCAGTGTGGTTGAACTCAGCAGAAAGTTCCTGCTGATTCACCAGCAGAAAAAAAAAAAAAATGTGGTAACGACTTCATAGCATCGTGTCCCATGTAAAAAAAGGTTGGCATTTAGCCATCCACTTCCTTAAGAGTTAACTTGATAAATGGAGCCTCCTTTAAAAAAAATGGATCTCAAATCTCATTCAATCAATCTAGTTAACCAGTAAGAAATTAAGAACTTAAGATCCCTTCTGAGCCATATTATAAACTTGTTGGATTCATCAAAAAAAAGAAATTTATTAACCTGTTGGAATCATCAAAAAAAAAAACATTTATTAACCTGTTGGCATATCTGAAAAATAGAATGCATTTATATTCGAGCACTCTCCTTTGTGTCCAAACAATAATCTCAGGTTATCAAATAGCTTGCCTAGAAATACTGAAGCTCTCAGTTTGAGATTGAACAAGAGGGAATCTAGCATTAGCGTAGCATTGTTGGCCCTCAAAGATGGTCCCTCCCCCAGCTCGATCTTACGTGGTGTAAATTGAATTTTGATGGAGCCCTTTCTAACCGCTCTATTAATGCTGCGATTGGAAGTAACCATCATCCGAAAGGTTCTTTGCTTGTGGTTAGAGCTTATTGGCATCCAATGTCCTCTTTTCGGGTTGTTGAAAGCAGGCAACGATTATGAGCATTTATATAGCTCGGGTCATTGGAGTGGAAAAAAAACTTACTATTGAAAGTGATGCTAAGAACATCATCTCTTTTTGTAATCAGATTTGGAGAATGTGGATTGGGATGCGTTAGATGTTATATTCAAAACAGCAGTCTCATTATCCTCTTTTGAGGAGGTATCGTTCAATCATGTCAAATGGCCTATCAACAATGCCACTCACATGATTACCTAGGAGGGTGTAAATTGTTTAATGCCCAAGTTTGGATCTCTTCTCCCCCCTCTTGGTTATCTCAAGAGGTAGAGCTCCGGTGAGGTTTTTTTACGCTCGGCGTGTGTAAACACCTAGGTCAATGGGGGGCCACATCAGTGTCAGAAGTGTTTTCACACACCCCCAAAAAGTGAAAATCACTTTTCGGCGCTGATGTTTTCACCCGCTTGACCATCAGCGGACGCAGCGCAGGTTAGGAGTTAGCGTATAAAATCCTCACCGGAAGAGATCGGATATAGTGGGCAGAGTTTTGAGAACCAGACCGGCCATCAAACCAGTAAGGCGGACAGTTCAAGTCCAACCAGGTCTGACCAGCAACAGTCGGTCAACATAATCTAACCATGGTTCACTTCAATCATAAGTAAATGGAATATAATACGAAAAAATAAAACAATTCATATTTCATAATGCATTAGAAGGCTTATGACCAGGTTCAAAATTTTTAAACATACCAAAAAAATGCAATAAAATACCAAAAAATAAAACAATTCATGGAAAATGGGATTGGAATGTGGAATGACACATTTCTACAATTTTTCTTTTTAATTTTTTAAAAATAAAAACCAGCTGGTTTTATTAGAACCGGGTTCATAAAAAATCGGTTGGCTTTGTTGGTTATATGCTGTTTTTGGTATATTACTGTTTTAAGCTTTATAGAACCGTTTAGGGTGCTGGTTCTTGGTTAAACCGGATCAGACCATCCAACCTGGTTCAATTCTCAAAACTATGATAGTGGGTCTCAACCCTCTAATAATCTTCTTCTTTTTTTTCCCCTTTTAATGTTTTCCTTACCTTTAAAAAAAAAAAAGATATTAACATTTGAATTTCAGTCTATATATTAGAATTTATCATTGGAACCTATGATTCTTAGGGGACAACATAGTCTATTAATGAGCTGATTGTTAGAATCGCAACCCATCTATCAAAGGATCTTATGATGCAATAATAATCAAAGAATAAAAGCAAACACATCAAGATACATGATTTATGTGGAAAACCCCAAACAGGAGAAAAACCACAGATCCGCAGAAAATAATTTCATTATTTGGAAGAATAATGTGTTCTAGACGCTTTATAAGCTCGCAAGCTTTTCTCTCTCACAAAACCACTTTCTCTCAAGAGCTCTTTCTTTCACAATTTTTCTCTCTCATTCAGCCCTAGATGTCTAAAACATGTATTTATACCTAAGGAATTTAGGCTTAATCAAACTTCTCACAAAAAAATACACTTTTGTCCTCTCATGTTCACATGAGACTCTTTTCCACTTCTGGACAGTTCAATCAATCGAACTATTTTTCAATCAATTGAAAATATGTTCAGCCATAAGCCTTCTCTGCTCAAGCAATCAAAATGTTCTTCAATTGATCCAAACTTTCAACATTTCTCCGTTCGACCAATGCATCTGAAATTCTTGGTATACTCTGATACCAATAAGAATACCTATACTTATACCCAACTATATCCTAGACGGGGTGAATAAGATATGGTATTATTTTTTTTAATTATTTCTTTTTATTAACTAGACCACTTTTGCCCAATTTTATCCAATTTCTCTAATTAATGATGTTCAATTAATCCAAGCTAAATTCTCAAGTTATACAACAATGATATTAATTTGAAACCTTATCTGAGAATAATTTTCACAAATTAAATTCACCCAGTTCAATGTACATAATTCAACATGATATGAATTATAATGTTAGGATCTAGTTGAATTTAGTTGTGTGATGAATATACTTATCAATACCACAATGAATATAGATAATTCAAAAGCACAAACACACAATCATTAATTTGCATAGGTATCCGTAGTAGTTTCTCACACAATGAATGTTATCATAGACCACGGGGTTTTGTCATGCACCATAGTGCACTATAGCAAAGCGGAAACAAGGATGATAAATCCCTTAAAGCATACAATCACACAAATAATAATTGTACAAAGAACACCAGCATATATAGTGGTTGTCCACCCTCCGATGCCTACATCTACTCTAGAAAGCTCCTCACCGAGCTACTTGATTTTTATTATAGATTCAACTACAATCTAATGTAGGCAAAAATCAAAAAACATAAATACTTACAAAACCTTACAGGAATCTACCCGTTTTATAAGTCGCACATGTCCAATGGCTCCAACAAACTTTAAACACACTTTCGGCGGCTCCGTAGAAGTAGAACTCGCTTTCGATGACTTCAACGGAAGTCTCTCAAATAGTAAAGATGGAATTTTGATGATAGAATCAATGTCTCTCAATATATTGACGTGCCAATCACATCCAATTGCTATGGAAATATCTTCTATATGAAGATTTCACATATTTTACTTTTTTCGTCTCTACTCTCCAAGCTTTCTAGGGTGAAAACCCTAATTACAACCAATACTAAGATTTACCAATAAAGATCACACCTAGGTCGTGTGTAAGCTTCTCACAAAAACTCTACATAATCAGAGTACAAGATCTCTCTTTTTTACAGAGAAAATCAAGAGTTTTTCTCACTATTCTTTCTCTCTTTGTTGTTCCTTTTTTATTTATTCTTTATTAGGGTCTTCAACAAAAGATTATCTTTAAATAGTGGGTTGAAAACCCTAACTCGAGTCCCTCTAACGATGAAAAAAAATTTGAGAAGATACGCGTGAGTTGGCAAAAAAATATTTCAATTCAAACTCTCTGGATTAATCCACCTGATCCTAGATCCATCCAAGATCAGACAGGATTTGTTGGATTGATCCGGGATGCCTCCGGATCGATCCTAACAATTTACACAGAACCTTATCTCTAATAGGATTCGTTGGATCGATCCAAGATCCTTCTCGATCGATCTAGACTCTTAGATCTATCTAGTATTAGACTAGATTAATCCAAACTGGTCAATGACAATATTTTTACCATTTTTTTATCATGTTAGACCCAGTTTAGCTTATTTTGAGTGAGAGCTTACTTACTAAACTTATGGGTGATCTTATATAACCATCTTATGGCTTTTGGTTTGGTCTCACAATCAATTACCACTTACCATCTTAATTTGATTATTTTTACTTGTTCATCTCTAATGGTTGGTGCTTAATGAGCTTCTTTGAGAGACAACTTAATTTCTTCAGTGTCATAGCTCTGTGTCTCTTGATCTTGTAGCTCTTCTTCATCCGGCTTTGATTGTTGTTTCTCTTGTTCTTCACCTGAATTTGGACTTACATGAATTTTATATTTATAATTACATAAGAATAATTGTAATCCTATATACAAGATTATCTACTATAGACTCTCTTTTAAAAAGGAATTGACAATCACACAAACAATATATCAACACCATCCATGCTTGATCGATCAAATGGTCTGTGGTTCTGATGAACCCCCATTATGCTTAATCGATCAAACATTTCAATCCGACTTGAGATCAATTTCCCTCTCCCCATTGCGTCTTTAGTGACATTAGTGTCCACAACCAACAATCTCCCACTTGAAGCTTGATCACAATTTTCTTGGATGACTACCTGTTGCACCTATGAAGATATTTTTTTCCCTATGAAATTCTTACGGCTCAGCTCGTTTGTCCTCACGATTAAAGACCAATTGGATCTTTGCACAACTTCAATTTCTTTATTGTGATGGTGAACATATCTGCAGGATTCTCACGTGTGTGAATCTTCTCCAGTTTCAAAACATTTTCTTCCAGGAGTGATCTTTGAAGTGATACCTTATATTAATGTGCTTGGTTATGGCATAGAAAGTTGAATTATTTGCAAGATGAATAGCACTTTGATTATCATTGTAGATCATGTTGTTCTCTTGCCTTTTACCCAACTCTTATATCAAGTTCTATAACCATCATCTCTTTGTTAGTTTCTGTAGTTGCAATGTACTCCACTCCTATAGTAGAAAGTGCAACTATCTTCTATAGTTGTGATACCAAGCTTAATGTTGTATTTCCCAAAGTGAAGACGCACCTTGTTGTGCTTCTTTTTTATCAAAGTCACCCATGAAGTTTGAATCAACGTAGCCTTGTAACTTAATCTTTGACCTTCCAAAACATAATGTTAGGTTAGTGGTACCTCTTTAGTATCTTAAGATCTACTTAACTTCCCCCCAATGTTCTTTCCAAGTTTACTCAAAAATCTGTTCACTACTCCCACTGCCTGAATAATGTATAGCCTTGTACTAACCATGCATATATCAAGCTATCAATAGTTGAGGCATATGGGACCTTAGACATGTATTCTTTCTCACATTGTTTCTTAGGAGAATCTTCTTTGGAGAATTTAAAGTGACTAGTCAATGGGGTACTTATTATCTTGTTGAACCTGTTCAACACCTTTTCAACATAATCTACCTAGGACAACTTTAATAAATGATTAATCCTGTTTCTAGTATTCTCATTTTGAAAATCCATTTCGTAGCTCCTAAATCCCTTATCTCGAATTCCTTTGACAACTTCTTTAGATTATTTATGTCACGTATGTTTGATCCTGAAACAAGCATATCATTCACATACAATAACAGCATGATATAACAATCATCAAAGTTCTTGTAATAACAACAATGGTTTGCATGACATCTTCTGAAACCATCATTTGACATTGATCTATCAAATTTGATGTACCATTGTCTTGATGTTTGCTTCAAACCGTATAAACTTCTTTTGAGTTTACACATCATTTCATCATGTCCTTTAATAGCATACCCTTATGGTAGATGCATGCAAATGTTTTCTTCCAAATCACCATAGAAAAACATTGTTTTCACATCTAACTGCTCAAGGTACAAAAATGTTCTATTGCTACAAGGCTCGACAATGTTCTTATTATGTTCATCTTCACCACAAGATAAAATAATTTAGAGTAATCCATACTCTTCTTTTATTGACATCCTTTCACCATCAGCCTGGCCTTATAATGTTTGTTGTCATCATGTTCTTCTTTCATTGTAAACCCACTTGTTATCCACAACCTTTGTTACTTGAGATAATGGAACTAAGCCTCATGTCTAATTGATATCAAGGACTTCATCTCCTCATCCATGACATGCTTCCACTTAGTTTTAGTTTCTACCTACAATATTTCATCAAAACATTCAGACTCACCACCATATATAAATAACAATTAATACAATTAATGAGAAAACCATTGTGTTGGCTTAGATGTCCTTGAGGACCTTCTTGATGTAAAGTAAGTATATGAGGTTCCACTTGTAAATCTTCACCTAACATTTGAGTTTTACCTATGCTTTGAACATCATTCTCTGAAATCTCATGTAACTTCATACTCATTTTTATCAGTCTGTACACTTTCATTATTCTTGTATTTGACATTTTCATTGAATACCACATTTCTACTTCTAACGATTTTTTTTTATTTTTTTTTTTGTTTCATCCCAAAATTGACAGCCAAACTCCTTAAAACCATATCCACTAAAAATACATTTCCTAAATTCTTCATCTAGCTTGTTTCTATTTTTAGCATTAATATGAGCATAAGAAATATAACCAAACACTTTTAAGTGTAACAAATTTACCTCTTTTCCAATCCATGCTTCCTCTAGTAGTCTAATATCCAATGGAACTGAAGGTCCGCGATTCAGCAAATATGTTGTTGTGTTCACTACATCCACATAAAACTACTTAGGTAATCCAACATGTAACATCATGCTCCTAACGCACTCTATAATCATTTTGTTCACGCATTCTACAACACCATTTTGTTGTGTATTAAGAATTGTCTTCTCTCTTCTTATCTCATTTGTAACGCCATACTTTTCAAATTTCTTACTACAATACTCATCCTCATTATCAAACCTTAGGCACCTAAGTCTTAAACATATTTCATTTTCAATCAAGGTTCCTTATTTTTTTAAAACTTCAAATACATCAGACTTTGGTTTAGAAAATAAACTCATAGTTTTCTAGTAACATCATTAATAAAAGTAAAAAAGATCCACCAAGAAAAGGTACCTAACCTATCCTCCACACATCACCAATTCTAACTTTTCAAACTTCAACGACCTCCCTATTTTTTAGAAGTTAAATTTCACTTATTTTCCCAAAACATAGTATTCACAAAATTCTAAGTCCAGGGCTTTGAAACTTAGAAGATTGCCTTTAATGTGAAGAACCTTCATTCATTTTTCACTTATATACCTAAGTCTATAACGCCGCATGTTTGCATTAACACCTATTTATGTAAATACATTGGAGCCATTTATTTTCTCGATCACATAGAGTGTGTCTTCCTTCTTTCCGTGAGCTACAACCATAGCTTTGGTGACCTTCCACAAATCCCTTGTGAAAGTCACCATATAACCTATACTTGCAAGTTGACCAACAGAAATTAGATTTCTTTTCAAATAGGGTACATACATCAATCAATTTTTATGTACCTCCATTTGGAAAACTAGTTACACATCTCTCTTCCCAATTATGTTGCAAGTCTTTTTATCACAAAGATAAACTTTTCATATATCACCTTGCATATAATTCCTAAAACACTCTTTACTTGTAGTGACATGAAAGGATGCATCAGAATCTATAACCCAATAATCGGATTTGTAATTAAGTATAATAATTAAAGCATCTTCAGAAACATCACTTATAATGTTCGCAGTAACATTCTTTTTCATGTTATTGTTCTCATTCTTCTTCTTCTTTGGTGTCCAACAATCCTTCTTTAAATGTTTGTTCTTACCACAATTCCAACGATCAACTTTTAGTTTTGTTGATTTTAATTTGTCCCTTAATTTAGATCTCTCATGGTCTTTCCCTCTTTCAATCTCCCTTCCTTTATTCACCAAATTCAATGCACTACCCGATAATTCACTTGAGGATTTTCTATAGATTTCGTCACTAAAACACTCACAGCATCATCAAATTTCAGTGTGCCCAAACCTGAGGAATTATTTAACTCCATGATTAAACCATCCTAGTTTTCTATTAAAAATGATAATATTAATAATTCCCTAACTTTATAATCAAAGTTTATGCCTACCGAGGTTAACTAGCTAGTGATTATGTTGAACTCATTCAAATGTTCAAAATAGTCTCACCCTCAACCATCATCATGTAAAATAATCTCTTCATCAGAAATACTTCATTTAAGGCAGATGGTTTTTCATACATCCCTAACAAGGCATTCATTAGATCTTCTGTGGTTTCTCTTTGGATATATTAAAAGCAATTGTCAACGATAGAGAGATGAATAATATTTTAGGCTTTTTTGTCAAGCACCTCCCAATCTAAATCGAACATCATCACATGTTTCTTCGTTTTTCTTGTATGCGACTAGTAGAGATTCTTATAATAGAGGTAATCCTCTATCTATATCTTTCAGTGTGTAAAATTTGAACTGTTGAATTTCTCAATCATAGACTTTGTGGATTCTTTTGTTGTCATCATTGCTTCCACTCAAACAAAGCTTTGATACCAATTGTTGGGATTGTAACCCTTCTATCAAAGGATCTTGGGATGCAATATTAATAATCATAGAATAAAAGCAAACACAACAAGAACACCACATGATACATGATTTACGTGAAAAAACCCTAAACTTGGGAAAAACCTTGAAGCCACAGAAAACAATTTTACTATTATGAAAGAACGATGCGTTCTAAGATGTTTTACAAGCTCATAAGTTTCTCTCTCACATAGAACCACTCCCTTTCTTTCAAGAGCTCTCTCTTTCACAATCTTTCTCTCTCATTCAACCCTAGATGTCCAAAACATCTATTTATACCAAAAGGATTTAGGGTTAATTAAATTCTTCACAAAAAATACAATTTTGTCCTCCTATGTTTGTGTAGGACTTTTTTCCCTATCCGGATAGTTTGATCGATCGAACTGTTTTTTGATCAATCGAAAATGTGTTCAGCCATAAGCCTTATCTGCTCGATCAATCCAAATTTTCAGCATCTCTCTATTCAATCGATCCAATGGTTCCTAGTTCTGATGAACCCCCATTATCAAAACCCATTTCAATCCAACTTAAAATCTATTCCTTGCTCATGTTGGTTCTTTGGTGACATCAGGCTCCACAACCAACACTGCTGAGTCACAATAATGACAAGGGGCATGGTTTAAGAACGTCTTGAGTTGACAAGGATCTCCCCCAAGTCAACTCTACTAGGTCAAGACCTGGCTATTGTGGATAAATCTTCTGCAAAATTTGGCCTATTTAAGCTAAATCTTGTATTTACTACATCACTCATTCGAGTTGATCAAATCATCTGACCACATTTTATTGCTCATCAATTCAGACTGTAGGATGGATTGCTGAAGAATCTTTGGTACAACAAATTTCCCAGAACAAACAAATCGCCTGTGTGTTAGAACAACATTTTTGGCATGTAGGTATTTACATGAAGAGTGAAAGGCTCATAACATAACAGCGATGGCAAAGCATTGGAAGCCTTTTACTTCATCAATCTGAGTTATTCATTCCCATTACATAGCACTGGTCTTTCGCTAGTATGGATGTGAATTTAGAAGTGGATGATCTACAGACCATAGGCCCTCTTGTTTTCCGGCACTGGTCCCTCAAATTTTTTTCTCCACCCATTCAAAAGATTAGTTTTGTTGGATGATCTAAGTCGTTCACTAATTTTGGTTTTTTTAACCTTGTATGGGTGGGTCCCCAGACACCCCACCCCTTTCATGTGTACATATTTTTCACTCTTGGGTGGTGCAAAGAAAATATATAGTGTTGTATTGACACACGAGTTCCATTTTAATTTTGGTGGACGTTCTCAATGACAAGAAGATTGGAGACTGGGTCTTTGTCAACCTTCACACACCAATAGTTTCCTTTAAACAGATAAATGCATAAAGCTTCGTTTAAGGCCTGGCTGTTGTATATTTTTATTCTAAAATTGGCTGGGGAATCCTCAATCCAGCTAAGAACTCTGCATTTATTTGCTTGGAAGATTCTTCAGCACCGTAAGCCAAAGATCCTGTCCTCTTGATATAAAAAAAAGAAGCAATTGATCCTGCTCTCTGCACTTGTAATGAAAAAGATCATATTCTGGTTTTGTATAGCATTCGAAAGTTTTTCATCTAAAATGGAGTCGTAGCGCTGAAATGTTAATAAAACTGCACAAAAGATTATATTACTTAGAATCTTCAGGCAGTAACTCTCATCCAGTTAGACTCCATAATAACTAATAATTGCTAGGGCAAATAGTTTTTTGAAGAACCAACTTGGTTTCATAATGCATAACTAAAACCTCTAATTCCTATATATATATATATATATATATATATATATATAATGCTGTTGTATATAATTGCTTATTAAATACCTAGTTTATTATTAATGTTAGCATATACCTAGGTACATATGTCTATGTAATATATACAATAAATGTGATTTTTATATCTTAATCTATCTTTGTCATTGCATAGTTATTGGTATTATCTTTATTTTTATATTAATACCTGCACATACAGCTCTTTTGGTATTATCCTGGTGGTCTTGTGTTCTTATTGGTTAAGGATTTTATTTTTTTATTTTTTTTTTTGTTTTTTGGTAGGCATTACTTAAGGAAAATAATGAATGAGACAAGTCTCGTGTAAGACCTCCCCTGATTAAAATTGGATCAAAATAATTTTATTATGGGCCCTCAACACTCATTCCAATCTGCCTTCAGTAAGGCACTAAAAAGGTCTGCTCTCATGGGATCAATGCTTCACGCAATTATTAAACCCGGTGAAGATTTTATACGCTGACCCCTAACCTGTGCCGACGTCCGCCAATGGTCAAGTGGGTGGAACTATCAGCACCGAAAGAGATTTTCACTTTTTGGGACATGTGTAAATCACTTCTGACGCTGATGTGGCTGCCCTTTGACCTAGGCGTTTGCCTACGCCGAGCATAGAAAAGCCTTGCCGTATTAAACCACCCTCAATTATCCTATGTGTAGTTGCCAACTTATCCCTTGTCAAGATTCTTGTTGCCTCCTTTTGTAAAGGATCCCAACTCCCAATCAATGTTTAAATTAACAATTATAATGATCATAAAGGTTTTGTCTAATAGATTGAGATTTGGGAAACCCAAGATCCCCTGGAGAGGCGAGCGATCAGATTATTTGGAGCCCGCCATCAGAGGCTGTGAATAAAATCAATGTTGATGGAGCCTTACCAATGAGAACAATTCCTCTGCAACAAGCTTAAATAACATTAAATGGAAACTACTCTCAAAGAATAACATCTATACTAAAAAATTGAAATTTTAACATTGGGAGGGGATTTTAATACATGTATTTCCATGAAGACTTAAATGTGGGTCCACTTTTAAGTCTACATGGAATTTTTTTTTAGGGTAGTTTCTGTTTAATGTTATTTAAGCTTGTTTTACTGGATTTGTTTTCCTTAGCAATGGATGAAGCCTTAACTAACGCTAACCTCTGTTCCCTGTTACGAGGCGAGCACATCAGCGCCTAAAAGTGATTTGAACCCCCCAAAAAGTGTAAATCACTTTTTGACATTGGTGGCTCTCCCCTTGACAAGGAGTGGAGGTTAGCGGTTTTTTAGGGGAGTAGACACAATCCTCTCCCAGGCTCAGTAGGAATCGCAACATAGCAAGAGATTAAAAAAAGGCAACGTGCGCCGTTGGTGGCCAGAATGACAAGAACCTTGCAACTAACTGTGAAAAGCCATATAGCTCATATGGGCATCCAAATTGCCCAAGCCACAAGAGCCAAAATTTTAATATTAAGAGTGAGGAGCCTTGACATCTCCTTCTGTATTGGCTGTTATTATCTTGCCCACTTTTTTTTTAATACGGGTATATAAAATTAGTTATTAAAATATTTAAAAATGATTAAATTTTATTTTGATAATATTAATACATTATAAATGACCATAAGATAGCAGTTGTTATCTTTTCAGCATCATTTAAACAATATTGCCTAACTGTCCTACCCATAACAATGTCATAACGTCATTGTTAACAGTTACAACAGCCGCTCAAAAAACCAAAACCATGATACCCAATTCCTAACATTCATAGTTCTTTACCCCAAAAAAGGGGGGAAGGATCTCCTACCCCCAATTTTTCTATCCCCATGTATCCCCACAAACAAAGGATAGGACATATGTTATGTATGGTTGACCCCTAAAAACAATTTTCAAATGAAAAAATAGGTACTCAAAAAAAGAAGCATAGAGGGTTAAAACCATTTCGTCAAATAAAGATTTGCTCCGTATTTAAAAGAGGTACTAAATTCAACAACAAAAATGTCAATTTATGTTGTGGGTACACCAAGGGACATACAAATTTGGGTGTATGAGATCTTTTACCCAAAAAAACAAGCAAACAAAAACAAAAAAAGTGTTTCACAAGATTTGATGTCCAGGACACCAAGAATGTCATATGAAATAAAATGGATGGGAATTCGAAATGTCATCTAACTCCCGCCAATTTTATTCCTTATGATGTGTTGAACCAACACCATCTTGGACACTAAATCTTCCACAGAACAATAAATGTTCTATCCAGGATTTGGTGTCTAAGAAACTAGGGAACTTCACATGGAATAAAATGAAGGGGTTAAATAAAATTTCAGATTCCCACCCATTCTATTCCATACGACAATCCCTGGTGTCTTTGGACAGAACATTTGTTCCTTTTAAATCATACAAGTGGATTACCCCATGCTCACACAAGTACCTAACCTGTGGAGGAGGGAAACATGGAGATGTACTTGACTTAGTACTAACAAAAATAAGAAAGCGAGAATGATTTTGTCCGCCTTCCCTAACGAATGCTTGGTCTGTTGGGCATCAGGGGGGTGGACACGTCAGCACTGAAAATTGATAAGAGTCCTTCCAAAAGGTGTAAATCACTTTTCTGCACTCGTGTTCACCTAGCAAACCAACTGCTCATTAAGGAAGGCAGACAGAATCCCTCTTGCAAAAGAGAGATAGGGAAAGAGCTGTAGAGAGAAGTAACATTGACGGAAAATAAATGTAAAAGAGAAATAGTTAGGTTGAGAGAATGTAGAGTCGGCTCTGCTTGGTTGCTAGTAGAATGCAATAAAGTGAAGTGAAATAAATTGTATGAAAATGAGTAAAGTGAAGTAGAGTGAAACTGTATTTTCTAACAATTGTTTGGTTAATATAAAATACAGTAAGAAAATATAAAGAAATATTGCTTATTTTCAGAATGTGTAACGTATTTTGTTCTAAAATCCGACTATTTTGATTGGATTTTGATAAAGGAAATCAAGGTAGTAGGAAAACCTTAAATGGAAAGCTAATATTCCAATGATCATTTTCCTATTTCAATCAAACGGCAGCTTCATTTGGATTTTTGAAGATCCGTGCTGTTTTATTTTACTTTCCATTACTTAACTAACAACCAAGGAAAAGAGAGTGGAAGAAAAATTAAAATGAAGTTGGGAGAGATTTTAGGAATTGATAAAAAAGAGAAGAAAAAAGAAAGGAAACGTTTCAGTTGTACACATGACATTCTCTTAAAAACCCTTACATTCCAAATAAAAACTATAGATGGGTACCACATGGGTAACCCTTTGCCTTGGGTACATATTGATGAGTCGACTTGGTGGAGAAAGTTACTTAGATTGGTAAAAGGAGCAACACGTGGAACAAAACGCGTGGGAATTAGAGCAAATTTCAAATTCCCACCATTTGTTTCCACGTGTTGTCCCCTTGGTGTCCAAGACAGAAGATTTGTTCCTTTTCTCGAAACCCCTAAATATGGATCCTCTCCTGCCATTTATGACCTGTTAATGTCCTGTTAACAGGTGGCATAATATGATTGGTGAGAAAAAATGAATTACAATTTTTAAAGATATTTTAACTTTTTCCCACCAATCGTGTCATGCCACCTGTTAAACACACCTTAACAGATCAGAAGGTGACAGGAGAGAATCCTTTTCGACTAATGCGGGTTAGCGCGCTAAGGCGGGTACTATTCTTCAAGTTTAAAAATCGCCATTAAGCACGCGTCTCGAATGAAGCCAATATGAGGAAGATTCCAACCAAAACCCTTTTTATCGTTTTCCCTTATTTACGTTTCTACTTCGACCACGGAAAACACAACAGAACAAAGCATCATCGATCTTGAGCTTAGAAATTGCAGGAAAAACTTCTCGCTTTCTGTTGTAATAT